>JAHQIW010003758.1:367500-455100 GCA_019055375.1 Parelaphostrongylus tenuis
GCACTCAACAGCAACTCCTTACAGAATTTCACACCTGGGTTACTCTTGAGATTGCATGGTGACTTGCTCAACAAGTGTTCTACGATATCCGAGAAGAAGACGATCAAACGAACTGAATGAAGTAGTAGGATTCGCACAGTGAAAAAAAACACTGTGAAAACGGAATAAAGTGCTAGAAGAGAATGAAAGCATCGTTAAAAATTCAATTACATTATCATCTTGTAGTTCGTACATTGCAGATTATGACATAGACCTTGCAGTTCATGTATTCTCATTCACATAATACGCAAATTTCATAATCATCCTCAAATATTGAAATTAATGAATGGTATGGCAGAAATGATTATGTACTTTGCGTGCGATGCTTTTTCATTGGTAAATTGCAACCTGCTAATCTATGGGTATTAACTTTTTATTGTTCATTTACTCTCATTTGATACCGTATGGGCTTTAGTTCAAATACTCTACGTATTTGTCCTTCGTTGAATGCCCTTAAGTTGATTAGTTGTACCTCGTCTTGAACTCTTCTCTCCAAATGCTTAATACTATCATATCCAAGTGGTTTTAGAGGTCTATCAGTGCATCAGAAATTTCGTCATCTGCCCAACTACTATCATTTGCCATTTCCTCCCACTTATGCAAAAAGCTTGTAGGGGGGGGGGTTGGAGAACCACTAGTCGTAAAAGATGTGAGAAAGAATACGGCTAATTATTTATTCTCAGGAAAAGATCCTGTTATGCCTGCAGATAAAGACTGGATAGTTATACTCAATCGCTTCCGGGAACAATAGCAGTGGGGAGGTGAGTCGCGAAACCGATAACACCATGGAAACAATGCATATTTCATAGATGCTGGATTTTTTAAAGTAACCCAAGCAATGAAACATTAAATTCTTTTTATCGCGTCAAGCTAAGGCTATTATCGCAATCACGTTGTCAAAGAGGATGCTTACTCCTAACTTTTTTTGCAGAGCGAATATTGTAGAAATAAATACGGTAGCTGAACCTTATCCAGTTCCAACCAAAATGACCTTGGTGGCGTTCATATAAAGTCTAATTGAGATAGAATATTCCGAAAAATAATTCTAGACAGATGAGCAAATAAACTTTTTCAAAAAAAGTGACAAAACTCGGTATTTAAAAAAGATTACTGATTGTCTCTTTTGCTGTTCGTCGATATCTGCTGATTAAAACCTATGTTCTAATAATATGATATCTAATAATTACACTGCATCTGCGAAATGGTGCAAATTTCCTCAAATTTCTTTAATAAGGTGACTTCTCATAATTTTCTCCATGGGGAAATAGGTTGATAACGCAGACACGGTGATTGACAGAAACGACTAAGAAAAATGTGGTTCTTAAAATAAAACAGAAAGCCTGTGAAAACTACGCGAAGCCAATTGAGGTACGTTGTGTTTGAATCCTTCTTTGGTTTTCTCGTTCAACCTCTCTCCACTCTGAAATTCGTCAGGTCTCGTCTTATCTGTTAAGCTTTATATTTTTTGTCATTTTGCTTTGATCTCCATTACGATGAATCTTTTAGCTACATAGCGCTTTTGTTCAACCAAGCTTTGACTCAATTACTTCACTGCACAATAACCTGTTTCATGAAAATTCATACGCCCCATGACAATTTTCAAAATACTCTAATTGCTTTTTTTTTGACCGCTTTTAGCAGTGATACGTCGCTACATATGTATATGTATCGATGTTGAGTGATGTGCAAAACTTTCGCGTGAGGCAGGACTCAAACTCGCATTTTATCCTATGAGGAGGCGTGTGCTCTGACCCGTTGCACTACTGACGCACGTTTTACCGTTTCAAAATTCTGCTGGTACGGATAGCTCCCCCGCACTCCAGATAGTCTGCGCTCGAAAGTCCTGTCATGGAATATCTTCCAAAACAATTTTGACATAGGTTCTCTCCTACTTGGGCTTATCCATTGTAACATTGTAGTTCTCTTCTTGAAAGTATAGTCAATTACAGCACATTAAGTCAGTTTCTTGATGAAAATTCTAATTTTATCCGCAAATATTTATAGACCACACTTGATATGGATTGAAACTGTTTAGATCCAAGAAATCCTTACCTCTTGTAGGGTTGAGGTCAATGATGGGTTCTTGTCAAAGTAGTGCCTTGTTAAAGAACCAGCACCATCGACTTGAAACAGTATAAACTACAGAAAAAAGTGGCACATATGATCTAGAATATGGTTCAATAATTTTGTCAAATCTCTAAGTCCTGAAACTGAATTGGTATCTTTGATAAATTTTTGAGTTTATCTCGTCATGTCTACAAATCCAATTCATGTCCCCAACTCTATAAGAAACTCGCTATTAGAAGTGTTCTAGAGAGATTTACTATGTCGAAACGCAAACGTTTCATTAGGCTATCACATACATTTTTTTGCACTACTGTGTCACCCATTTTTTTTTGAAATTTCAATCGGGTTGTTGCCAGAAAGCTTTAATATGTTGAAAAATGTTTTAATAGCTCAGTCGATGGCCCTGGCACCATTTCTCACCATCTGAATTAACTGAGCTACCGCAAAGTAAGGTCTTAATGGGGACCTAAAATTAGACTGACCCACCCAATTGCATAGTCAATTCGCCACATTTTGGTGAAACTGGCTTGTACCACGGTACCACATCCGCCGTGTAGCTTTGATAGTGCTTCATCGAACTATCATCTCTTTCACATTCTGAAGTAAAATCTGAAGACTACGACCAGTTCGAAAGTGACCTCACCGACTTCTTGATCGCCAGCCTCTTCTCTTGTGAGAGAATGACATCCAGCCTCTTTCCAGCAAATGGTTGCATTCTTTGGTCTTGGCAATGATTACGCTGTTGATTGAGTGATTTCTATAAATAAATTTTAATTGAGTAACAAGAGTGTCGAAATTCGGAAAAACTAATGGAACAGCCCAATATTTGAAAAACAACTTTGATACACTAGAATCAGCGGCAGTGTCGTTCTCACGTTCATTGTTTCATCCATACATATAAAACATTTACTGTTTGAAAAAAAATGACACCAACATTATGAAAAAACCTATTCATTTGGAGCCCTTCGAAGACGGATTCCATTGAAGATTTGCGGAAGATAACGAACTCTTCATTCTCCCACCGCGTCAGCACCTATAAAATTCAGTAACCTTCACCCCCCTACACTTCTATGAAAGCTATGACGTCATAACATTGACGAAGATAATAGCAAATGTAGTAAGTACATTTTTTTATATCTAACTACGGTCGTATATCGATGACAGGCGATAAAAGTAAAATTGTTGCCACGCTAGTTGTGAGATCCGACTCGATCGAGCCCTCATCCAAACACATTTCCTGTTGCCTGGGTGATATAAAGAATACGTTAAGGCAGAATGCAACTGATCGTTTTCGTCGGCACTTATACATCCACGTAAGCTTTAAAGTTTCGCAACGAAGCTCTTATGACTATACTTATATGTCACCTTTCTAGTAATTTACATTTTATTATAGTCTTGTTTTTCCCTAATTCTGTTTCTAGTTCTCCATCTTTTTGAGTGATTCCTTGTTTTTTTCTAGTTTCTTTTCTTGGTGTTTTAACCACACTCATATAATTCCTGATTTTCTTCTTTAAGCCAATGTAAGTATAGTCATAAGAGTTTCGTTGCGAAATGCTAAAGCTTTTGTGGATGTTTAAGTGCCGACGAAACCTATCAGTTGCACTCTGCCTTAACGTCTTCTTTATATCACCTAGACAACAGGAAAAGTGTACGGATGAGGAATCGATCGAGTTGGATCTCATCATTACCGTGGCAACAAATTTACTTCTATTGCCTGTCATCGATATACGACCATACTTAGGCATTAAAAAAATATACATACTACATTTGCTATCATCTTCGTCAATATTATGACGTCATAGCTTTCATAGAAGTGTATGGGACTAATGGTTATTGAATTCTATAGGTGCTGACGCGCTGGGAGAATGAAGACTTCGTTGTCTTCCGCAAAATCTTTAATGGAATCCGTCTTCGAAAGGCTTCACATAGATAGGTTTCTTCATAATGTTGGTGTCATTTCTTGGAAAGAACAATAGATGTTTAAAATGCATGAATTAAACAATGAACGTGAGAACAACACTGCCACTGATTTGTAGTGTATCAAAGTTGTTTCTCAGTTTTTGGGCTGTTCCATATATTCTTCCTCATTTCGACACTCTTGTTAACTCAATTGAAATTTTTTTCATAGAAACCACTCAATCAACACTTAGTCATCGCCAAGACCAGTGAATGCAACCATTTGCTGGGAAGAGGCTGGATGCCTTTCTCTCACAAAGAAAGAGGATGGCGATCAACAAATCGGTGAGGTCACTTTTAAACTGATCGTAGTCCTCAGATTTTACTTCAGAAGGCGAAAGAGAAGATAGTCCGATGAAGCAATATCAGAGCTACACGGCGGATGTGGTACCGTGGTACAGGCCAGTTTCACCAAAACGTGGCGAATTGGCTATGCGAATGGGTGGGTCAGACAAATTTGAGGTCCCCATTAAGACCTTTCTTTGCGGTAGCTCGGTTGATTCAGATGGTGAGAAATGGTGCTATGGCCATCGACTGAGCTATTAAAACATTTTCAACATAGTATGAGCCTCCTGAAAATAACCCAATTGAACTTTTAGAGAAAAATGAGTGAAACAGTAGTACAAAAGAAAGTATGTGATAACCAATGCAAACGCGTTTTGATGTAGTAAATCTCTCTAGAACACTTCTAATAGCTAGTTTCTTACAGAGGTTGGCAACATGAATCGGATTCATAGACATGACGAGAAGTACCCAGAAATGATTTAAAGATTCCAATTCAGTTTCAGGTCTGAGAGATTTGACAAAATTACTTAAACCATATTCTAGATGATATGTGCCACTTTTTCCTATCTTTGTACTGTTTCAAGTCGATGGCGCTGGTTCTTAACAAAGTACTACTTCAACAAGATCACAATCACAAGCAACCCATCGTTGACCTCAAACTTAACCCTATAACAGGTGAGAATCTCTTGGAGCCCAAACAGTTTCAAACCGTTTCAAGTGAGGAATTTCTATAAAAATTTGCGGATAAAATCAGAATTTCATCAAGAAACTAACTTAATGGCTGTAATTGACTATACTTTTAAGATGAGAACAACAATGTTACAATGGATAAGCCCAAGTAGGAGTGAACCTACGTAAAGATGGTTTTGGAATTCCATGACAGGACCCTCCAGCGCAGACTATCTGGGGGGCCGTGGGAACTTTCCGTACCAGCAGAATTTAGAAACGGTAAACGTGCGTCAGTAGTGCAACGGGTCAGAGCACAAGCCTCCTCATAGAATAAAATGCGGATTTGAGTCCTGTTTCACGCAAAAGTTTTGCACATCACTCAACATCGTTAGATATACATATCTAGCGACATACCACTGCTAAAAGAGGTTAAAAAAAAGCAATTAGAGTATTTTGAAAACTGTTGTGGGGCGTATGAATTTTCGTGAAACAGGTATTATGCAATGAAGTAATTGAATCAGAGCTCGGTTGAACAAAAGCGTAATGTAGCTAAAAGAATCATCGTAATGGAGATCAAAGCAAAATGACAAAAAATATAAAGCGTAGCAGACAAGATGAGACCTGACGAATTTCAGAGTGAAGGGAACTGAACGAGAAAACCAAAGAAGGATTTAAACACAACGTATCTCAATGGAAAACGTTCAGGCTTTCTGTTTTTATTTTTTGAACCACGTTATTCTTGGTCGTTTCTGTCAATCACCGTCCCTGTATTATCAACCTATTTCACGCTGGCGAAGATTCTGAGAAGTCACCTTATTAAAGTAATTTGAGGAAATTTGTTCGATTTGAAGATGCAGTGCCATTATGAGATATCATATTACTTGAACACAGGTTTTAATCAGCAGGCAAAAAACGACGAACAGCAAAAGGAACATTCAACAATCTTCATTTTATTTTTGGCCCTGTACTAAATGCGGAGTACCGAGTTTTGTCACATTTTGATAAGAAGTTTATTTGCTAATCCGTCTAAAATCATTTTTCGCAATATTCTTTTCCAATTAATTTCGTATGAACCACACGAAAGTCATTTTGGTTTGATCTGGATAAGGTTCTGCTACCGTATTCATTTCTAGAATATTCGCTCTGCAAAAAGCTGTTAGTTATAAACAACCTCCTTGTCAACGTGATTGAACTAATAATCTTAGCTTGACGCGATAGAAGCAATTTAGTTAATTGAATGAGGTATAGCTAAAAAGCTTCAATGGAAATATTGCTAAGGCAATATAACTCGGCAGTGTCCTGGAAATCAGAGCAATATTAAAGCCCGTTGATCAGGGCGAAATCGATCTGACAAGCATTCGACAATACACATGAAAAGAGTCGAAAATTCTCAAGCAGCAATCAAATCGACACCCAAAGATCCGAAGATCTTTGAGGATGATGGAAATACACAGACAGAGGTGAATGAAAGGAAGTGGTGGGATTTGCATCAGAAAAAATATGATGGAAATGAAATCTCATGTATCATCGGATTTTCATTATGCAACCATCGAAAAGCATACGTTTGAATTATTGATGCTCTCACATTGCTTCAATATTAATTCGAAATACAAAGTGTGGAAAAATTTTTGTTCAGAATTTCTCCGCTACAAATAGAATTTCGATCAACACTAAAGAGCAAATTATCATTATTAACATTCTTCATCATCAATACAGTTATCATAGATTTCAACAGTCATCATTTCAACAAGCATTCATGAAAAAAACAGAGCGGAAGTGGCCAAATAGGCGCAATAATGCTTTGTGCACACTCTTTTATCAGCAGCCCAGACCATTCGATAAGCTCCCGACAGCATTCCTTTTGATGGGGTACACGGAAGTTTTATTGAAATGAAGGAGATACAGCGTACGAGCCCATCGTATATCAATCAATCTATGTGTGACACTCGAATCATTCATTTACAGGTGTGAAAGAAAGCAAAATGAGTAACACTTTGTGGGGCATTCTCTCCACTCAAATTAGAAAAGAAAATTTGCTAGATTTTATAGTGCTTAAAGTTAACGTCAAGTTGAACAATATCATGATGAAATACTGAGTGAACTAAACAATGTGTATCCTGATTGTTTACGTTACGATGCGTCCTATTCATTGCCAAATGCCAACTATTGGAAAACATGACTTAATTGTTTCATTTCAATTTTGAATAGAAAAAGAATTTGATAATGATGTATGGAGAGAAGATACTAAATAAGAAATTATCCAAGGCCAAAGCACTTCTTGATACGAACACTTCCAGATGTTTACACTTTCCACACACCATTACGGCTTGAACGATGAGATTAGATGCCTAGTTTAACAATGATCGTCGATTATAACCGTAATTTCGGCTTATGAAAGAAAAGGACTAAGTCATAATTGCCTATTTGCTTTTCAAGATGTTTCAAGATGAGAATCGTTCTTTGTGTAAGTCTACAGCCGGAGGTTTCAATACCACGATTGGCATCAGCAGGACGTCTTAAGAATTCTTTGATAGTATCCACGTACTGGAATGCAACGAATAGGATAAAGAGTTATTTGGATTCATAAACGAGACCACTTATGGAATTTCATAGTCGTAGTAATGATAAAATTTAGTATATTATCATAATTCAGAAAGCCGAGAGTTTCCCATCAGACATTTGCACGGATTATGTCTTTCTTAGCAATAAGAGCATTGAATACTACTGCTATGATCTAATCAAAGCCCCCTAGATCTGTCCACTTGATATCTGAGCATGAATGAATTTTCCTTAACGATAATACCTTTTCCATGTAACTTCATCGCCGACTCTGGAGCTACCTATGGGATCGTAGGCTATCCAAAAAAAAGGAAAAAACTCGAGGGACCACGTTTCTTTCCAAAACAGCACTCGCGCAAGATTCAAGTCTTTTCTTAATTTGCTTTTACACTCATAGATAAGATGTCAATGCGATCAACCTTGACACTGTGGACAAAAGAAAACCGCGTAGGTCAGCAGTACGAGAGTGTAGGTTTTTATCAGACTCACACCATTACAAAACGAACTGAAGCATTCTGTAGGAAGCACAATGTCTAATGTTCATGGAAATAGAACACCTCCAAATAAGGAGTTGAAATTATCGGAAGAGTTGAGCAGTTTCACTTAATGATAAAAACGTTTATATTGCATAGAAACAACTCCAAAATTGATTTTTATCAGTACAAGATGAGAATGACACAAGCAAAAAGGGAAGGATATGAGAATGTCGCACTTCATAAGTGTTCAACTACACATACTAGAACATATTATCGAACTAAATAGCAACCAGATGGCAGTCTAAATTGACAGATGAAAGCTGAACTATGTACAATTCACTTATGAAGTCGTTCAGTGACGTTCTCATAGCACCAAAAGCTTAGTCAGGTGGAAGGAATGCTGACCGACTTCGACAGCGCATGTGAAAACATCGGTGTTCGCAAAAATTGAAAGAAAAAGAAGTCATGAGAATTTTCTTTCATTCCAGTGAGTTATTCACACTGGCCATACAAATGCAGTCAAATTCTTGAGATTTTTGTATCTTGTTTGGAAAATCAGCTTTACTGAAACTATTTCTGTCTTTGAGCGAACTACAGCTGTTCTTTCTTCGCAACTCCGTATCACGTTAAGATTCTTTCAATCTCATTTATGATGCAATACTCTGCAACATTTTCCATAATTTCTCGACCCATCCACATTTAGCAACCGTCTTTGCATTAATACCTTGCTCAAATAAAAGTTCAAATATGCAAATGTGACAAAAATACAAGAGAACAACAAAATCTCTGCGTAACAGGTCGAAAAAAAAAACGCATTTCACAAATGAGGTAGGCGATACAAATGTAGCAAACAGTCCGACATCAGAGCTTAGTGGACGAAATTGGCTTAATTACTAAGATTGGAAGGTCTTGAATGTTGGAGAGGGCGAACTATATGAGGACGGCGCTGAGTGTACTCCGCTCCAAGGATGTTAAAGCAAAATATCAGAGTTACAAGCAGCTGTGCGAACCAAAGGTCATGCAAGCTCCACCCATGTGGGAGGTTTCGAAAGTTAGGAGGACTACTAGAGGAACGCTCATTTAGACCACAGACACTACAAAGAGGTCTCTTTGATATATGCTAGGTTTGAAGGAAGGAACTGGAGAACTTTCAAGTTTTTTGAATTTACATTTTACAGTAAGGTGTTACTCTAGGCTTTACCATATTGTTTGTTTGCTCAAGCCCAATGTTCAGTAACATAATGCATGCTTCTTCACCTATGCCGCGGCTGCTTCAACTTGGAGAGATTACCTCGTTTTGATTCCATACCGTCAGACTGAACTAACTGTTTATTGTTAGGAAATCCCTTCTAAAATGGAAATTGCGGAAAAGCCTTATTTTAGAACTGTCTACAACTTGTGAACCATGTCACAGATGGGCGCTTAAATGTGATTATGCAACACCGAGTTTCGTGCGGATGAGCTTGCAGTGCTGAAGACAGATTCATTGTCGTCTACTGTTTTTACTGATCGGTGTCTTTCTGCTTCCTCAGAAGCTAAAAGACCAAGTGCAACCTCGTGAACCAAATACCTCTAGAACATCAACTGGGAAACCACGAAATCTAAGCTATAATCGCAATAGAAACAAAGCACCTTCTCCATACACTGAACGCTTCCTAAAAGTTCTCATTTAATATTCCACTTCTAGTTGAACCACGTAAAGTTGATGCGCATGTTCATAGTTGATACCATGCGTAAATAACTAGGCATTCTTCCTTGCACTAACTATTAGATTACCGAAATTTGTCCAGAACGCCTCGACAGTTGAACGCACTGAAGTTTTGAATCCTGGCACAAGGAAAGTAACTTCTGCCTTGAAATCCTTGCCTATAGCCCCTGTGCTCTGTGAGCGCGCTTTGGGGCATTTGTACTGACTCAGGATCACCTCTTAGGTGTTGTTTTGAACAGAATGAGAGTGAATTACACGTTTTGCCGATGTAGTCATACCTGCATGCTTTACAAGAGGTTAAGTGAAAAGTACTTAAAGGATATCTCTTCCTTCGTTCTTTTCTGACAGCACCAATTAACCAAGTGCTGATTTTATTCTCCAGTAATTCTCAATACAAGATACTGACTGCCTCGTTTTTCCAATGTCTAGGAAACTGCTGATCAGTAACAGCTACACAGGAGTCAGCAACATAGCTCAGTTTGCGTCGACTACTGGCGAGTCTTTCCAAAGGTATCATTGCACGTTCAGTAGTCTTAGATACTCGTTGAAGAATTAATTACGGACTGCACACTATCGTCGATTAGAGACTAAATGTATACGGATGTTACTCTACGCGTTGCAAATCGACTAGTAAATAAAGAAATACCACCGCCGTACATGGCAGTTCAAACATTCTCTTTCCCTTGTCTCTTCTTTGAGTTCTTTGTAGTCCATATTACCATATATGTGGTAAATTCAAGTCTATACGCAAACTTAGGAAACACTAATGTAACAAATCATCAAACAATAGCCATAGAAACTGCACAGAACACGATTGCACGCAACAAAAGATTCATTTTATCGAACAGAAAAGCGAAGCTTTGAGAAGACTGTTGAGATATAAATTACGTAATGTGAAGGACAAATAATTGGAACAATGAAGGCACATATCTCCAGAGAATTTTATACAAATCTTTGACTTTGCATTGAATTCCAAAGAGATATGAGAAATTCGTGACAGCTTTTCAAGTAGTCTTCCTGGAGATAGATTCGTGCACTTTTACGTGCTCGTGTGTAACACACAAGGCATCTTTATTTTAACGCTTTTTCATCAACGCTGTTATGTTGTTTTAACTATGTATCCAGGAATACTGAGTGGTATTTATAAATCAGAATCCTAGGCGCGAGTTGAATCCGCGTTTCAGCCTAACCGGGTGTGCTCTATTAGCTATTCAGCACTAATTGATATCCGAAGAAAGTTGCTAAAATTCCCCTTGTCGTGGATCTTACTTTGAAAAATTAGATCTTGTTATTATTCTGAAAATATCAATATCACAACGCTTATTTTGAAATAGGTTGAACCCAAGTATATTATATAGCGCACCGTTGTGGAAAATTGATGAATAAATTATAAATCCTGGTGAATAGGTTTTTCTAATGATTGAACAGGACTAGTTAGTCTACCGCATTACAAAAACAGCAATAAAAGAGGTGCATTCAATGTTGACAATAATGCCGTAACGAAAAAAAAGCCATTTTCTAACCAGCTGCTAAACGAGCGAACTACATTACAGCTTGTCCAGTATGCCAGCTAGTGGTTATTAAAGTTACTATATTACAGTGAAAGAAATCTACTAAGATTTTGTATTCCAAATAAAGCTCAGATGTATTTTTTGGGTCATGTCCACCCGCCGATGATTTAATATCCTGAAGGCCTTTGACTGGTTTTCCTTCTGAAATCACCACATGCAGAGATTCCATCAGAATCTACTATTATTCCTTGCACGATTCCCTCAAATCCGGTAGTATTACGAAATCTTTGGCCAAATTGCGTCTGCAGAATGCTCTTCAGTTCCTGAAAACTCATTTTGCTGCAATAAAATAGACAATGATTATGAAAGACTTTCACCAATGTCCTTTACTGATGTATGGATATACTTCAGTGACTTTGCCAAGTAATTGAGTTTTTCATTATTTATTATTATTTATTGTCGTTTTTTCGCTGTTTAGAACTCTCAAAGTTATATGGGCTTGCAAAACTAAACCCGCTAAAGATGGTTGCTGATAGATACCATAGTTTATATCGGAGAAAGAGTGGTAACACAGTGGTGTTATCAGTGGAGTAGCATCACACGCCTCTGGTATAGGTGAAACGTTATTTCAATTAAGGCTTGATGTCGAGTATCTTGCAATTACTCAGTTTTCTAAGATTCTCCGCAGTCAACTGATCATTTGCACTGTTTTTTTCCAACATTCGAGCTGCACTTTACCTTTGGAAAAGAATCGTCGATTTGTGTGATATCGGGCGTGAACTGATTATGAATCAGTGGTGAATCGATGGCTTGTTTGATTGTTTCGCCAAAAACCAACGATCGCACAATTGCCTGCAATTCGATGATTTAATCAGATCGTTCTCTGACCTCGTTCAGTCAACTTTCTGTCGATGGTCTGCCTCACCTTTGCCACTGAAGAAATGATTTTCGCGCCACCAGAGGCACCGACTACCATTTTTGGCTAAACGAGCATAATTTAGAACATAATACAACTACGAATAAAAATTATTATTCCCAATACTCATTTATTTTCGTTTTATATTTTCTTGTGTTCAAATAGAAATGTAATCGACTGTATACTATACGGCTTATACTTGCTTCAATAGCCTTAAAAGTAGTAAAGCAGCTTGAATAACTAGTCTATGCTTTTCGGTGAATATATGCCGACTGCGAAGTTAAAGAATTGATTATGGAATTTTTTAAGCTGCTCTTTAGTCGTTGAAGCTTTGAAGAAGCTCATTCTTTGTTGAAGATGGAGTTTCAGCTCGCAGGCTAATAGTCAATCTTATGAACTCAATTCGACTTTCATCTTCCGTTATATTTTTTTTTCAAAAATGCGTCTAGTAAGGATTGAAATGAAATTGATAAACACTGGTTCGGTTGAGCTTGTCAAGGTCCTCCAGTTGATTAGGAATCTACGTTGAGTAAACCTTTCGGTAATCAATGTTATAAAAGTGGTTGACAATGACCTTACAGTTGACTGACAAAAGCGTTCGTAATAAATTCTCACGATATTTGTTTCCAAAATTTATACCAGTAACTGTAACTATAGGGATTTTTAATATATTTGTCACTAACTCTTGAGCCATAAAAAATAAATCAGACTGACATCTCCTGTGCGTTTGTTGAATATGACCATTGGGCTCATGCTGCTCATCGGTCGCTTTCCTGGTTCGATAAAGTTTGTTTCCGAAGGAGCAAATCCGAACCTTAACATGATCTCTATCATTAATTAGTCATTTTCAAGTCAGTCTCCTCACAAGGATTACGTGAATAATGTATATTTTTGGAAAAATTGCTCAAAAGGAAATTCAGCTCATTTTTGAATGATGGGGAAAAGTAGTAGATGATTCCCTTGATCAGTATGAATTGGAATAAACTTAGACATTTAAAATCGAATTAATGGTCACTATTTGACCAGAAGTCATTTAGTCTTAACCTTAATGGTTGCTCCCACCAAAATGGCTTAGCTCGTGGTGAATATCAGCCGTGACACTGAAGAGCAAAGATTTTCTAGCAAAAGTGGAATTTTGGGAAGCTGTTTCAACATTAGAGCATGTGGCGCAGTGGTTAGAGGTGCTCTGCGTCGCACCCGAGATCAATGGTTCTATCTCGTGCTCATAGTTCACCAAGCCATCCATCCTTCCGAGGTCGGTAGATTGGTAGTAAACTGGTCTCAGACTTGTCTGGGAGGATAAGCAGCACTGACTCTGTTCAGCGGGAGGCCATTGCGCGTCATTATAAAGGTCAGATATGCCTTCAGTCACCTCAAACAAAGTTAAAAATTGAAGATGAATGCATGACGCATACCTCAGGGATTAATCACGCCGAGAGCTTTATCCTTTTTCGTTTTATCTCAACATTAAAGCCATAGGGAAAGTTCTCTGAATATGTTCATGAGCTTGTCGGGCTACCGCTTATCAGAAATCGCGCACTGTTACCAACATAATGCCTCTATGTTTGCCTCTCCCAAAATTAATACGTCCAGACAACATATTTTGAGCCTTTCATGAGGTCTGTTACGGCACTTATACAAAGCAATATAGGTGTTTCGCCTTTGCAACCCCGTTAGGGTAATTGGCAACGTGTTCGCCGACGATTCTTCAAAGTAAGGAGATTCTCCTCTGAGAGAGATTGGCACAGACGAGGGGCATTCTACAACTGACAAGGTTGCAAAGCAAAAATACGTGCATCGCACCGTATATGAGTGCCGTAACAGAACTCATTAAAGGCTTCAGATATGCTGTTTGAATGTCACCAACATAATATTCAAATAATTTTCAGAAGGAATATTAGATGTTTTAAGAGAACGCTACACTCATAAAATTGCAACAATAGAAATATCGATACGTGAAAAGAACTACGGATAAGGAACAGTCAAGTGAATTGAATGACACGGGCAAAATAGACGGAGTAGTTGAAGCCACTACCTTATAATGCCGTGGTGAGTCTATTCAGCAGGCTATCTTAGTGCATTAAGCTTTTATGCTGGACTTTTAGCCATTTGAAAGCTTATCCATACATACGTCGTGCTAAACTTTGTAGCACACTATTAGATGATGCCCTAATTGGTCCATACACAAAACATCACGCTTCAATATGAGTGGATCACTGATAATTATAGAGTTCAAATGAAATTGTTTGTATTTAACCTCTTTTTGTGGTGGTATGATGTTATAGATATTCCAGTGTTATAGAGTTATGTGCAAAGCTTCAACGCCAGGCGGAACTAGAACCCGCACCTCACTCTTTCCGGGAAGGCGTGCTCTATTCGTTATACCACTGACCCCATTTTGCGCATCGCTCTTTTATCAAATCATAGAGTTAAATAAAAAATAGAGCTCGGGTTTGCAGAACATAGAAGTATTGACAAAAACGCACTTCCTAAACTTCTCGCCTTAGGAATTCTTTTTTGAAATTTTTAGAATACGATTATGATATTGCGGTGGGAGGATTACTGTTTGGTAAGCACAAGGCTCTGTTTTGACGACTTTCTAAGAAAATCCGAGCCCTTACATTTTTCCGGGGGTGAGTTTTTGGGACCACTTCGCTTACTCCGGCTCACACATGATCACGTCTGTTTGTACTGAAGATGTGGGGACCCCTTGGCGCGATTACATCGGTATTCTTGACTGAATGGACCAGACCAACACTTGGAGCATCCATAAAGAAAGCCAAATATCCTTAAATAGTGGACAAAGCGTAACAGAAATCGAAAGTCCTTGTGGAGCTTGCATGTAAGAAAAGCTTCCAACGTAAGAAACCCCGTATTTGCACGATATGTTATAACGGGAGAAGTGATATGGAAAAAAGTCTAACGACCGACTAAAAAATCGAACCCATTTGCCATGCCTGGAGTCGAGAAATCATCCATCTCATCATTCCAAACGATTCCGTAAGCTTTTGATTCAACTGTGGCTCCAAACCTAGACACGAAAACTTTATGCTATTTTGACTACTCTTTCTGTGCATTTAATTTTCTTAGTGATCATTTTCACAATAAACATCATAATCTTAAAATATTCCCAGTTACTCAATGACTAATTTCCATTGTCTTACTGTAGTCACTTAACTGGTAATACCTGAATTGGAAACTCCGCTACTTAAAAACTTTTGATTCAATAAACCACCTGATTGAAAAAGGTAAGCAAATTTGTTTAACTGTTGTCAGCGTGAAAAAAGAAATAAACACCATCGATTTATTGTTGAGGTTGCGGAGACTCCATTACCATATTCATCAAGTACTGAGATATGCGACGTTCCATGGTCTGGAACCTGTAATACAACTGGAAATTCTTAGGCTTCATTTGTTAATATTTTTTATTATCCAAACTATTGACCAGTATCGAGAAAATCTCTACAGAGAGCAACTTTATATCTGCTTCATGTTGGAGAAGAAATGATAATATAAGATGAAAGTGCTATCAACGTTGACCAATTCCTTGGAAATACGCCATGCATTCTACCCAATTATGTATTTTAGAGGCGAATAATCAGATGTACGACTTATTCAGTGATTTGTGAGAATCTGCCGACTTATCGTGACAGTTTAATTTTTTATCCTTTCAGCCATGTCTACTAGCGACGTTGAATGAAGAGAAGACCCTGCTACATGCGATCTGTTGCAACATCAAGCAGTGTAAGTCTTATCTTCTCCTCAGATTTCTGCTTTGTTCATGAATGGAGTGTACGACTCAAAATTGGCGGATAAACTCCTCTAAACGAAGTTAGGGGTTCTCATCATGAAACCTAGCCGATGTAATCACAGCGAAGGTCGCTACGTGCAGAACGAATGTTTTGATTTATCTTAGAGGATAGGCATTTTAGTCGAAGTTTACAGATTTTCCAACTGTATACACAACTGTTTTTCTTTCAGTAGAATGCAGTAATGATGTAGACAAATATTTGAAACTACAAGCTCTCCCTCATCATTATATTTGATTTGCATTATAGTTCTTTTAACTGTGTAGTTCCCAGTACTTCTTAGTTCAAATAGTCCCCTAACATACGTCGCTTATTGAAGATTGCTTCTTTCACGAACGTCGTAAAATAGTGGTTAAACACATCTCTCCTTGCCATTCAAGGATAGTCAGGCTGGGGTCATCTGTAGAACGTTCGTTATTGATTACTAGAGAGTGCTTTGCCGGAGGGTCATCAATCCCGCGTTGAGCCTCACTACCCACTCTCGCCAAAGGCTCCCCTAAACCATAGTTGAAGGAGAAATAATCAAATTATCACCCCTAACACTCGACAGAATAGTAACAATATTAATAGTAAGCTATGTTCTTCGTTTAGCAGTTTTTTGGTCGCTTACACCGCTTTCTTGCAATAGTCGGTATAGAACTATTCGTTGCATTTGAACAACATAATGTAATTGTATAATATGACAACAAATATGACCAAGACCTAGAGGATTCTAGGAGCGTAAGGGTAGTCAGAATGCAAGCTAGAGGAGATTTTCCCTGAAAAGTTGACACACCTGCTCTTGCAGCGACGGTGATTAGAGGTACGCAGCAATAGATGATCGTTGACTAAATTCCGCATCCCAGCCTCACCATGGCTTCCCCCTTCCGGAGTCGGCAATCAATTTATAGGGCAGATATGGATTAGTTACCTCTTATAATGCTTAATAAAGTCAAATTCATGATGCGTCTCTGACAGAATGATCAATGCTGATAGCTTTACTCTTCTAATATTACCTGTGACTGGGCATTTCCTCCATAGTACGGCGTTGGCTGTGCTACGCTTCTCATACGTGTAAGTACCCACTCAGTGAATTCATTCGTCGTCAAATTCTTTGCTAGCGAATAAGCAGACGGCACAAATGCTACGTCACCAAGAAGTGTTCTGAGAAGAGAATTTTTTCATACTGTTCATGAAGGCACGACATGTAGCACTTAGATGAACTAAAAAACTTATAGACGAACAATTTTTGAAAGTAATCCAGCTTCGTCGCTGCATTCATTTTCTGGAATTGGACTTCATAATCTCTGGTCAGGAGAGTTCAGCTTTTTATAATATTCACAATCGGCCAGTTGACTTATCGCAGTAATCTCTGCCGCCTTAGCAAATAATAGTGTTCGAGCAGAATCCTCATTGAAAGGCAAACACTCTGTTCCACAAAATCAACTTTCTATGCTGAGTCAGTGGAGGGATACATATAAACGTCTTTTTAGTGGAAAGAAAGCCAAGGTTTTCTGTTCAAAAATTGTTGGAATTTGTCGATGAGGTGCCATGGCTTGCAATGAGCATCACCATTCTTCATGACCCATTCAATTTTTTTTATCAATCAAAAACTCTGTTAAACTTTTGGCCATTGTATTGAGTTATAGAATTTCAAAACTAGAAGACTTACATCATAATTTTTGATTTCAGAAGTACAGAATGTTAATGTACTAGATTATTTGACTATTTATTCATTTTTGGCAATGAATAGGCAATGAATAAAGGTAGATTGTTGCTGACATAAGAAACAGAAGATATTTATAAGTGAAATATGACTGAATACAAAATACGACACGGAAGTGTCCAGTAACAATTTAAAATCTGCTTTTTTTTGGCAAGCAAGTGGTTTGTTCCTCCAAAAATTCGGGACTTTAGAGGAAGTATCGGCGTAGCTCTCACGCTGCAGCGGTAAATAATGTTCATAGTTGAATATAAGTGCATATATAGAGTTATTACCCAGAAAACAATAGAACAAAGCCTCTTCCACGTCTCTATATAATCTCAACTCCTACAGTCCACTAATAATAGTAATTTGCTCCTAATTATCAGTGAACAGGCAACGCTTGGCAACATGTAGTGTAGATGAAGATGTCTGTGTTTTTTTTTTAGAATGTTTTGACATATTTCAATCGAAAATATCTTTAATGAAGTTTCTTCTTTGAAGCCCTTCTTTTACTGATAAAAGAAATTCTTTCATTGATGAAAAAGTCTCCATTCACTGCGAAATAATAACGTGGTGAAGAATACGCGTTGCGATGGCAAAGTCGATCGCGCCAACTGCCGCGAGAGCGACGCGACGCCGCTTCCATTCAACGGCCGGTTTGAAAGAGTTAATTCAGTTTTTGTCAATATCTTCCATGGAGACAGTGTCATAACTAGGTTAGAAAAAAGGTCCATCTTTTACATAAAAAGGGAGCGATAACACTCTCCAACGATTTATCAGCAAACCGTCTAGAGGTTATTCGCACGTATTGGACTGCATCTAGCATTGACCTGCAAGGTCATCCAAGTCGACGAGATGGCCTTTTTCTCAGTAAATTCCGTTAAGAGTAGACACCGGTCAGAAAGTGCTGCTGTTCTCGACCGATCTTGGTCAGTGTCAGTCTCCAAAAGAAGCCTAATATCCGCGAAAGAAAAACACTTTGGTGCAGATCGGGACACCAAAAGAAGTTCTTTATCAGACTTTCAGTAGCTACTTGATAGCTTAAACCTCATTGAGATTGTAACTGGGATAATTTTCGAAAAAAATATAAGTTGTATAAAGACGAAAAAAAATATTGCTTTTCACACTCGATGTAGTAACCATGTCGTTCTTAAATCAAAAAGGGTGTGTTTGGCAATATAAAATAAAGATAATAATCCCATACCAATGAAACGATAGAACAAAGTCTCTTCTACAAATACTCTATTTTTCTACAAATACTCTCACCTGTATCACCTGTCACCTGTCGTCCCGTTGATCGTCGAGTGACTCGAGCGGGTACCAGCAACTCTTCCATTTTTCCCTATCGCGTGCAAGAGTAGCCCAGTGGGTCCTCCTTGCTCTAGGAATTCGTTGAGCATCATATCTTTCTTCCATCGCTTTCGTGAAGAAATCGGACCAACGGGTCAGTGGTCTTCCTTTAGAGCGCTTGACGTCCCGAGGAATCCAGTCGGTAACGGCTCTCGTCCATCGGTTGTCGTTGAAGCGCATCACGTGTCCGGCCCACCTTATTTTCGATATCCTGGCGTGTAGAACGGCGTCTCTGATTTTCGATCGTTGACGTAGGTCGGAAGTTCGGATCCTTTGTCTCATTTGCGAAATACGAGATACTCCTAGCATCGACCTTTCGACTGCGCGTTCGATAACGGCAAGTGATCTTTCATCCTGCTTACGTAGCGACCAGGTTTCTGCTGCATACGTTAGGGCAGGGATAATTGTCGAGTCGAAAAGGTGGGCACGGAGTCGGATGTTCTTTGTCCTCTTCACTACATCTTCGATGCTCTTAAACGTTCCCCAAGCCGCTTGTTTCCTCCTGCTCAACTCTGGGGCTAGGTCGTTCATCATGTTGATTTCACGACCTAGATAGATGTAACTGGAGCATTCGGAAATTGTCGTTCCGTTGCGCGTGAATGGGGCATTAGAAACCCATCCGCTCCTCATGAACATTGTTTTCGTTAGATTCAGTTGAAGACCGATCTTTCCACAGGCGTTATCGAAATCAGTCAACATTCGTTCCGCTTGGCTGATGTTTGGTGTTATGAGAACGATATCGTCAGCAAAGCGAAGATGGTTTAATTGTCGACCGTCAATTTTCACTCCCATTTCGTCCCATTCTAATGTTCGCATGACGTTTTGTAGGGTGGCAGTGAATAGTTTTGGCGATATTGTATCGCCTTGTCGAACCCCTCTTCTTACGTCAATTGTGATATTGTTGTAGAATGGAGATATTCTGGTCGTGAAATCTTTATAAAGCTCACGAAGGATCATTATGTACCGAGTAGGGACGCCCTGGTTATCCAGAGCCTCTATAACCGCTTCTGTTTCCACTGAATCAAAGGCTTTTTTCAGATCGATGAAAGTGAGACAGAGTGGTTGTTTGTACTCTCGCGAAACTTCAATGAGTCTTGTGATCGTGTGGATGTGGTCCATGGTACTAAATCCTTTTCTGAACCCTGCTTGTTCGCATGGCTGTCCTTCGTCCAGTGTTCTGTCAATCCTGTTCAGGATGACTCGAGTAAAGAGTTTATAGACAACGGACAGCAAGCAGATTGGGCGATAATTGCCTATGTCGTGAAGGTCTCCCTTTTTGAACAACAATACGGTCTTGCTGGTTTTCCATTGAATAGGGACCTTGCATTCTGACAGGTAGCGAGTGAAGAGCCGAGCCAGGGTGTTGATGAGAACTGGCGGCAGGTTCTTCAGGTGTTCTGGTCTAATCCTGTCTGGACCGGGTGTTGTTCTGTTTTTCACCGACGATATAGCATGTCGGATTTCGGAAGGAAGGACCGGTGGAACGACATATTCGTCCTCTTTCAATTTATATGACGGTAAGAGAACATGGCTAGCGAAGAGATCCGAGTAGTACTGGTGGATGATTTTCTCCATAGCCCTTCTGGAAGCTGTAAGTGTCCCGTCAGGGTATCGGAGTGCAATCATCTTGGTCTTATAGTTGGCGAAGCCTCGCTGGGCTTTGCGAATGCTCTTCCCAGCTTCTGCAGCTTCTGCCATAACTGCTGCTCTTCTCTCTTTAAGGTCTTCTTTTATCGCTTCTCTGCATCGTTTCGCAAGTTCGGACGTAAGGTTTCGGTTGCCTGCGGCTCGTGCGATTCCACGTTGACGTATCAGCTCGAGTGTCTGCGGAGACAAGCGTCTCTTCGTGACCTTAGGACTTTCGGCTTTTTTAGCGCCAACGTGAAGATATTCAACGAGTCGATCGTATTCTTCGTCGATGTTGTCGACAACGGTATCTTCCCAAGAGCCGACTAATGATTTGAATACATCCCAGTTTATGGTAGTTCTGGGACTTCGTTGTTTGAATTTAGCGGCTTTCTCTCCTCTCCTCGAAAATCGGAACGTTGCGCGAAGGAGGCGATGGTCTGATCCCGTGTAGAACTTGGGAACAACAGCGACGTCGGTCAGGCAAAACATTCGATTTACTATGATGTGATCTCTTTCGTTATGGTACTCTCCATTGGGAAACTCCCACGTCCAGCGCTGAGAGAGAGGCTTTTGGAATTGCGAGTTACCATGGATGGTTTGGATCGTCATGATAAACTCGGATAGCCTCTCACCCTGTTCATTCCATTCTAGTCCGTGGGTCCCTATGTGACGTTCTTCAGAAGTTCTTCTAGGTCCAATTTTTGCGTTAAAATCTCCGACAATGACCTTGAAGAATGTATGATCTTCTCTGAAGAATTTTTCGAGGTCCATATAGAACGCTTCGACTTCGTCTTCGTCATAGCTTGATGTTGGTGCGTAAGCAACGAAGATGGTCAAAGCCGGCATAGAACCACATTGTTTCAACCGTAATCGTCCGATGCGGGTTGTTAGTTGTTCGAACGAATCAATGTTCACGGTCAAATTCGATTTGACGAGGACGCCAACGCCACCGACACCTCTGCGATCGCATGTTCCAAGGAACAGTTCTTCTCCGGTGTCATAGACAGCGTGAAAAGGATGGCGCCTTCTCGTCTCAGCCAGGCCAATGACGTCGTACCTTATTCTTCTTGCTTGAATCAACAGATCTTCTACAGCGGATTGTTGAGCAAGGGTTCTCGCATTGTAGGTACAGATCGTCATTTTAGTCCGTTTCGATCTTGGCAGCCTAGTTCGGCCCTGAGATTTTAGCAGCCTCTCCGTACTCGTCCTACCTGGCGCTGCCGTACCAGGGGCTCTTTCGGGGTCAGGGGAATGAGGCCCATATTTGTTACTGTTTTTGGCATTTTTGATACCCAACGTGTAGCTTGCCAGGCTCTAAACGTGGGGGCTGGGTACTCACGAGTAGCTTGCCAGTCTCTCTCGGAGGAGCGGGAGGAGCTTATTTGTTGGAGGCGACTCCTAACCGCCTACCATGTACTTCCCAGCCGCTTGATTGCAGGCTTTTGGCCGACTTGACTCGTAGAAATAGAGTTTTGTCAAGTCGGCACTGCAGAAGCAGGAAGCTCGTCCCCTGAATCCACCTGCGTCTCTGGGAAGCACACGGTCGCTTTTGGTTCGCGTTTTATTCCCCTATCCACCACCTGGGGACGCGCCACGTGCCCTCGCGACTAACCGGGCAGGATCCCTCAAAGAGGGAGGTCCGTGGACAAATACTCTACTCTTCTGAAAATACTCTACTCTTCTACATAATCCCATACCAGTGAAATTATAGAACAAAGTCTCTTCTACAATATATGTGAAACTTAGGAATAATTCCGGAACAAAGAAGAAATCTTGGATCTCTTGGATTAGAAGGAAACAAAGGAAAAACCTACCTCTTTTGCTAGAGAAGAACTTTTCATAGGAATGTTAGTAACCATCCAAAATCTAAGACTTGAGGCTATAGCTCCATGTTGTCTGTCTTACCAAACACCCTTTATAACGCTGTGACATTCAAAATTGTATCACGCTTCATAGATCCACCTGTCCTTTCTCTTAGCTCGCTTATATTTTGCTGAACAAAAGAAGCACTCAAACTATAACACAAGCTTCAAAGAAGACTCAAAAATGTGTTTGTGTCTGACAAAACTCTCTTGACCTTTTGATCTCCACTGGTCTTTTAATTTGTGCTATAAACCTCGCAGGACGGGGATCTTTCTTTGAAACTAGTAGTAATTATCTTGTAGCGTAATGTTTCCTGATTCTAGTGAGGTGCTTTTTCTGGAATTACGGCTTGGCAGGGAAAATAAGACCGAGTTTTACATTTTTTTCAACGCTGTTTACCGGCTATTCGATAAAGTGAGAGTCGTGCCAGCGTGGCAGGGGCGGGGCGATGCGGGACGACTTATGCATTGCTATTTAGTTGGCAAATTTTATTCCGCTTTGGAGAAAATTTCCAGGTAAAGCGATAGCCTGGGATACTACGAAAATTGCTCTACACGTTGATATGCTTTCCCGCTCCGAGAGAATTATACGCGTGATAAAAATGAAAGCGAAAGGCGAGTGTGAAGCATAATTTTTGATGTGGATGCTATAGTGTTATGAAAGAATGTTTTGAAACGCGACAACGTTGAGCTGTAGTCTGAAGTCTCAGCTTTCGAACAGTCATTAACACTCCTATGAAAAGTTCCTCTCCAGCGAATGAGATTAGCTTTTGAATTCTTCCTACCTAATTAGAAAGAACCGAAATCTCTGAAAGTGACCAAAATTACGCAACTCTCTAATTGCGCAGCGCGCAGCGATATCAACTGTCATCTCGATGCAAAACGATTTTTGCTGTTTATTTGAATATCATCTCACTCTTTCAAAAAATATCCAAATAACTTCAATATTCTAGTGCACCACGATTTCCTCTGCACTCCGACATACTTTAGGAGCGCACATCTTTGAATGTGAAGTGAAATTTCTTTCATATTCTTACAACGATCTACAACCAATACTCTATCAGGTCATATTGAATTAGGCACGGCCTCAAAATCAATCGATTATAAAGATCTACGAAGGACTTTTGAATAATTAAACTCTTTGCCCATTTTCTAACAAGACTTAGTGATATCTGATAGCCTGAATTTCGCTCATTCCCTGCGAAAAGTGTCCACCAAAAGTGACATTAGGCATCACTTTTTTTTTGGCTGTTACAGCACACTAAAAAGATCTTTTAAGAAATAGAGTGTGGTGTTGAAATCGCTGATTCGCGCTATCGAAGAGCTACTGAAAGTTTATGGTAAAAGCGAAAAAGGTTTCTTTTCCCTTTCCCAAAGAGTTGATGGACTTAGAACGGTTGCGAGTATATTCCACTTTATTCATTACATGCATTGATAATTTGAAACTTTTGAAGTATTTAAACAAATTCTCCAAGCTTCCTAACATCGTTTAGTAGATGAGAAAGTTTAGTACATGACAAAAGTATAACGAAATTAAGGAACACAACATAACGAACCGTTGAGCATAGCCAAACTTCATAGCTTCGATGAACTGATGCATAACCTTTGGATCGCTAAGAATATCAGCCTTATGTCCTTCTGGATAGAGACCTGAAACTTGTGAGTTATGGAAAGTGTAAGATGTTGGAAACTTCATGACTGCCCATTTTGAACAATTCTTTTCATAATTTACTTTTTTAATAATTTACTTTTTACTTAACAACTTGTTGCTCAGATAACTATACTGCAACTTGCAAAATATGACCAATACAGAAGTTACGTTCTCGGGATTTTGATAGAGAACTCTCAAAGTACTTTCAACTGTACCACTTTCTACAAGCCCCTTTCCTTATTTGTGAGTCGAACTATAGAACGACGATTTCAGGAAAGTCGTTCACCACATTTTTACTAATTAGTAATTATGGAATAAGAATTGGTCAATGCATAACCAGTTTTTACTTCAATTATAAGATTTGATGATCATAGCATGTAAATTTTGAAGCACCGTCTTGATTAGCAGACGTTAGGTTGGTAGTAGTAGTAGTAGTAGTAGTAGTAGTAGTAGTAAAGTAGTCGCATTTCGATGGCTGACACCTTGGTGATCTCATCTTCTTCGGGAGCCTGCACATACGCTGTATTTGAAAATTCAAATTTTTTTAGTCTTCAAATACAACGCACATCCAGGCCCCTGTAAAAGGTGAGATAGCCGAAACGTTAGCCATCGACATTACTACTACTATTGCTATTAACTTCTTATATGCCAATGAAATTAGGTTACTTAAGTTTTACACAAATCAACCATTGATGCCAAGAGTTATAGAAAATCGGCTTTTGTGAATTTTTACATATTCGATTTTTGGCTAGCGACGCAGAACTGACTGCGAACGAGAATGTAAACGGTCGAAAATAACGAATTGCCACATATGATTATAAATGACGTGTTGGATCAGTGCAGGGGAATTTTTTTGGCATTTACTTGTTTACAGCACATTATCGTAATATCAAAGTCATTATTTTTCACAGAATATTCTCAACAGCCGTTTCTGGATTTCCTTTTTCAATGTGTTCTGTGATGCTTGTTAACAGCTATTGTGTAAACCGACAATAATCTGAAGAGGGTCACCGACGTACCAGACATCACTGCGACAATGAGCTGAGTGACGGAGAATGACGACGGCGGTGGTCCTCCACACATAGCGAGATCACCACGGAAACGAATGTGCTCCATTCCTTGGTAAACCCTTGGTTTGTAGTTAGTCAAATCCTCCTTAGTGATGAAGCCACCTGAAACCCTCTAATTTCATTTGCTTTTGAAAAACGAAAAAAATTTGAACAAGGAAACTAACTACATTTCGATTTTGAATTATCTTTATTGGAAGCAGAAATTTCTTTACCGAGAAGTCTTCTGGTAGGTATTCTTTATTTCTCTTTATCAATTAGAATAAGAACTTTCCGTTAGAGTACAACCATTTCTTGCTAATTAGGTCGCCTGGTATGATGGTGATGATGAATATCAAGACAGCCATATCTCATACCATATACCACGACACAAAAATTGAATAGCATTTTGTTAATTCTAATGGGAAGACTCCAATTTAGATAAGCGGGTGATTGCTGGTGGACAATTGGCGTAGGTTCAAAATTGGAGATAGGTACCTCTTGTGCACTTCACAATATTTCTTACTTAATGCTAAGGTTTCTTACTAGAATGGTAGTTCAACGACTGTTGCGCTTGTTTCCCAGTTTTGACTATGAGTGCATAATGATCCTACTTGTTTTGCTGACTATCCCGAAGATAAACCCAGAAAAACTAATTTTTCTATTTTCTAGTTCTATTTTCAAGTTAGGTGTGCCTGGATGTTGAAAAGTATGGCTTATTTACGTATCGTGTTACCACACGATCACTCAAAATGAAAAATGTCAGATATATTCATATATAAGTTCGACCAAAAATAAGTCTGTTTCAATTATCCGACTATGCTGAGTGATATGCAAAATATTCGACCTCAGGCAAAAATCGAACCTGCGTTTCCGCTAGTACTCTTACTCGATATAAGGCATCACACTGATTAAATTTGTTGGTGATATGTCTTTACCAGGGCAAACCCATTTATAGTAGTTTACTGGCAGCTGTGGTATTTACATCGAAGAAAGAATAGTAAAAGGACGGTCGCCTTTGCAGTGCAGTTGTAGAAAGCGCCTTCAGTATACTGAAACGCAGGTTCAACTCCCACTTGGAGTCGAGAGATTGTCGCTCAGTAATCGTGGATTTGCAATTATAACTCATATAGCAGCTCTAAGAGCGACAAAATGAAAATTTCTGTAGTTCAGTTAGTCGTTGTCATCCAGACAGAGGCATGCCACTAGTATCACTTGGTAGGGACGTGGGATCGTTTTGGCACTACTTCGAAGACTCCAGGCAAAGACGATAATGTCCAAAAATTACTACCAGTGAAGTCGTTGGCGTAGACTGGGCATTCGAATATTGAATTATTCAATTGTGTTTGCTAGTTAGTTACCATCGATTGACTTCCCGTTCAAGAACTCATAATAAAGAATCCATAGATTCGCCAATCTACAGAGATACCACTTGCCCACTGAGTAGCTGATCGTCAACTATCTTGATTTACTCCTCATTGAGCTTGATGATTTATCTAGTGAAATAAGTGAAAAGCCATGTAAAGCAAACTAAACAAATGATTCTTCGGATGTACCGACGCTCGAGTAATTTTGAGAGTTTCCCATATATTATTTGGAGCTAATCATTTTCGTTAGTTAAGGAACGATATTTTGTGACGAAGACAAACACTGACTTCTTCTTGAATATTTTATCACAAAGCTGAAAACTAGCGATCAAAGCAACTCAAAATTGAAAAATGGATAGTACAAAATAACAGACTTTAAGAATAAGTAGAGAACAAACCTTCTTCCGCCATCTCCTTAGCAATCGTGTCAGCCATTTTGCCCCGATAGAACAGTTTCACTGGGTCATGTGATTTCGCAATCATCTCCAATGTTTTGGCTAGTTTTAGCCGAGGGAGCAGATCGCCAGCCTTGTAGGTTGAGTTTGTAAGTGGATTGATCCATGATCTGACAATTCAAAAGTTCTAAAAGATCATGGCAATGGTAAACATTGATCACAGTAATAGATGAGTGATTTTCTGTCCTTGCACTCTGAAAACTCTTCCTTTTTCACATTGGCTAACAAATTCATTTCTTCGATGAATATAGGCTCCCCACTTCATACTGGGATATTGGCGGAAATGAGTTTTTTTCACATCCATCACATAATCGAGATACACCGATACTGGAACTCCTTTCCGGCAAAGTTGAATTGACGGTCGAATAAGATCCTCCCAAGAAACACGACCTAAGAAGAGTTTTGAGAAAGCGAAGTATATGAGCATTAGAACTGAATCTTTTGAAAAATCAATTTTTTTTCACCAGATATCCTACAACGGGACTTTGCAAGTTAACCGTAGCTAGGTCGGAAGTTCAAAAAATAAGAAGCCTTGTACCAAAAGTGTACAGCGAAGTGCGAACCAGTCAAAGGTCGGTATATCTGACCTATCCCACCGATCCCATTACATCAGAGCATTCAGTTTGCTTTTTACTGCTACAGTTAGTGTAAAGAGCCTACGCCAAGTAACGATGCTCCTGACACTTGGGCATACTCATGTGTAGAATAAAATGATGATTTATGAACGATGGGATTAGAGGCGCAACATTTGACACTGATATATATTTATAATTCTTGTATTACCAATGATCTGTTTATTTTACTCAATTCTTTGCTTCGAAAACTCAGAAATGAATTACCAGAGCCGTACTGTGTAAATGCTTGCCAATATCCAGCCAATTCTCCTGGTGTCGCAACTGCTCTGAATCCTAAAATCATTAATATTTCTGCCATCTTGGGAATCTTAAATTTGCTCTCTCAGATCACTCTCCTACTACTTCTTGGGTAATTATGAATTCTAATCCAAGTTGTCTGCAGAGCAAGTAATTAGCTGACTGTTTAATCAATATTTTCAGATCATGAATATTAGGCCAACATGGGTCGATCTATGTTTGGTTTGCATTTACAATAAAGAGAAGTAAAACGAATATAATGAAGGACTTCTGATGGTTTTAATGGGGAATTTCTTAGCATCAATTCATAGGAGGCAGGCAATAGAGTGGTTTTCCATAATCCACTTCGAGAAGATTACTAATTCAAATAGTAAAACGAATGGTGAAGGAATTTCCGTAATTTGTTGGTCTGTGGCAGACTGCGTCGATAAGTGCGATTTTTGTTTTCTATTGCACTTTTTAGAATTTGGTAAAAATTTAGGACGAGACTGACACTGAACTGAAAAACACTTGTATACATCTTTCAAAGGGGTTGACTTTCTCCATAAGCAAGTCGTGGAGTCCTCAATTATATTCGAAATTATTGCCTACACTCTGAGAACAAAGTTCAATGAGAGTCAATCAATATTATTCTCAATTTATATAACTCCCATCACATCAACTGTACGGATTCCAAGACATCTAATATTTGATTCTTCTCTCCGTGTTTATCCGGCTGCTGCTTGAGAATTCCGTCCTCTTAAAGAATGTAATGAGGGCCCCGTGGCAGAATGGCTGTGATGTTGGTCACGGCACGCGTGGAATCGAGCTCCACTCCCTACTTCTCTTCGGCAGCCAACAACAACGTCCTATGGAACGCCACAGCAATGTTATCCTCGAGATTGCTAGGAGACTCGCTCGACCAGTATTTCACGTCGTTTAAAAAGAAGAAAAAACAACTGGAATGCTTGAAATATTGTGCTCCGCACAGTGAAAAAAAGAAAAAAATACACTGTGATAACGAATCAAACAAAGTGATAAAGTAAGGTGGAAAAATGAATGTAACAGGATGTTGCTTGAGTTGATTATCCTTCTAAATGTCGGAGATAGACGAGTTATGGTGTTCTCACGACGACTGCAAGAGAGCTCTGGGAAGAGGATGAAATGGTACCAAAATTTCTGACTTTCACCAATACTCCGATATGCTCGAACAGGTTGATACAAGGCATAAAATTGCAGTTAGAATGGTGTGTTGGATATCATAACTTTTCGTGATCCATTTTCCGCTTAATGATGACAAATCTCCAATTTTATCTCCCTGAATTATGCTTATTTCTGTTATGTAAATAACAAAATCTCAAAAATGAATTGAAATTGACTAAATGCAGGTCACATTATGACGTAAAACTAAACTGTAGGGAAAAGTACTCAGGTTAGCAGTCCATGGAACAATGAGCGCAGAAATTGTTGTTGGAAAGCTTTGCATTTGAAGAAATTTTTAATTACTCTAAATTACGCTCTCAATTTTACTTATCAAATTTCTCGCATGTCACTTGTTTGTTGTGTATCCTAGAAGTTGGAACATATCTACAGTAATAGAATCTACCAATTTTTGATCCAGCGGAATCCTGATGGAACATATCCCGATGTGCAGCAGCAGGAGCGGACTCTCTCGCATCAATAGCAATACATTTACCATTGGTCCTGGAAAATTTTGGCGCACTCATAAAGGATTTCGCTGGGTTTTTGAAAGCATATAAAAATTGTAGGTAGAATAGAACATTGTGGTTCTCTTTATGTCCGTGAGTAGCGCTGATATACGCAGCTAAGAACGTGAGTTTTGTTGGTGCTTTTTTAGCTGGTAATTAACGGAGTGCATGAAAAAAAGAAAGCTTTCTTCGTTATTAATCCCTTAGTAGGGAGCTTTGCACCTGGCTCTATTGAACCTCGAGAAAACTGGGTGTGAATTTGACTTAATTTGACTTATAATGTGATTTACCAAAGCTTGCTGATAGTTCGAACACGCCTAGTGTTATACGTTCACGCGGGAGGTATTTACGTCTTGATTTTTTCCGAAGCATGAGGTCAAACCACTGATCGTGTTTTCGTTACAAAGTGTAATTAGGCAATGCGCCACATCAGCTCAGCAAAGGAATGTATAATAGCAATGCTTGATTGAAAAAAGGGAGAAGGAACTAATTAGAAGTAATAGTAAGAAGCAAAAACTTAAGATTGTAGTGCTCACTTGTTGTATATCGTCATAAGAAATCCACCTCCTAGTCCGCTTGACTGAGGATTTGTCACTCCCAGACAGAACATCGCAGCCACTGCAGCATCGATGGCATTACCTCCACGTTTCAAAATATTACTAGAAAAATAGCTTTGAATTCACACATTGTTTGGCTTGAAGTATTTTTCTTCTAGAGCTGAATGAAGTGGATTATCACTAACAGTTTATGTACAGAAACTGACAGTTTCAGTTATTTAGTTGTCAAATGCACGTGTTACAAAAGTGATTTTGGAAATATTAAATTTGAGAATGACAAAATTTTTAGCACAGAGTGACCTAAACGCGGTCCGACTGCCTACAGGGCAACAGGTAGCCAAAAGAGTATATTTAGTTAGTGTTAGAAATGGGTATCCTAGTATAGATGATCCATAGTAATGTTCCAGATACACATAAAATACAATTAAGCAAAATGCGACTTGAGTGCAGCACTTTCTTCTACGGAATGTCCATTACCGTACCCTCCAATTTCTGAGCAGATCTGATGATCAGTTGTAATAGCAGCTTTCCTGAATTTTTCTTCCACACTTGCAGATGGCGGTGGCCAGTCAAATGGCACATCATTTTTGATAAACTGAAAAATATTGGAGAAAATCGTACTTAATCCAGTGAATACCATAAATAAAGGCTATAAATGTTTATTCGCCTTACTCAGACCTACCGCTTCAATTGTAGGATAAGTGAAGAATAACACCAAAGTGACAAGAATGAGCATCTCCAACAACGCGGCGCAGAGAGACAGGACGAAATCTGAAATCAGTGCTACTGTAAAAGATATGTTCACATTGAAATACATTTTACAATTGTATGATATTTAGCTACTATTCTGGAAAGATGAAAATCGATGAAGTCATACGCGTCAAATAAATCGAAATGAGAGCACTTATGCGGAGGGTACTGCACAAAATACTGCAGGGGCGATATTTTTCAACTTGATTTTTTATTATCTGGAATCTGTGTATTTATTTGTTTACTTTCAATTATGCTTAAGACATAGATCGTAAATAGTTAACGTATCGCGGTAACTGAGTTGCACAAGACGGGGATGAAAACGGCCAACATTGTTAAGTGACTGGTTTGAAAACATCAAGTGTTTACAGAGCCGTGAAATGTTGCAAACATTGGAAGGATTGGAGACTATACTCGGAAAGGTTGTCCAACCTTTCGTCTACAAAAAACATTCAGAAGATCCAATGGTCAAGCTCACTAAGTGCGGAGCACTTGATGGGCGAAATGGCTCGTGATCAATGAGTGGAGCGTAAGAAATATGGCCAAACTAAGCTGAAGATGCACTGCTACAAAACCTGTCGCTTTCACTTTCTCCACAAGAATATGAACGAAGAACGGCCTTTGAAAGTTCGCCGAATGATTCGTTTGACGCTGGGTGCCCATCTGGCAAAAGTGCTTATCACGAATGAGAAGAAATTCACAGTTGAACTCCTCCACAACATCCAGAACCGATATCAACTTTTCAAGAGGGCCAGAAAAAGTATGCAGTAGCGAAAACCGTCGACGTAGTTACTTTACGACTTCCGTCATGGTCTGGAACGAATTTGCGTCGCTGGAAGGACGCCGTTGGTTTTCATCAACGGAAACGCTAAAATCAACGCTACCAACTATCCGTAGCAAGCTTCACGGAACCTATTGAAGCCTTAGAGTACTCAGCGATTTGGCGGCAACGAATTTACGCTTCATCGGGACTGGGTTCCTGCGTATTCAAACCCCCCCTCAACAATTCCATTTGTCAAGAGCTTTTTCCACACCCGTTTAGGACAAGGACATTTTGGCAGTTAAAGTCGCCGGATCTCAACGCAGTGGATCACTGCGTGGTCCACACTGAAGGAGAAAGTCGTAGCTTTTCACTACACTACGTAGACGCGCCCAAAGCGGCTTTAACACTCGTTTGCGGTAGAAGTAAGGTGGGAACGTGTGGGAGCCGTTGAAAGTTTCCTCAAGTGACTTCGTAAATGTGCAGAGGCCAAGGGAGACAAAGTTGAGAATTTATTGCACAATTTTTTGCCTACTGTTATAACTGATGATTTGTAAACGTAGTCATTCTTCAAAATGAACGAAGGCATTTCTTTATGTAGTAGATCTTACTGTAAATATCTGAAAAAATTACCACAACTTTTTACACAATCTGTGTATAAGGTTGCTAGGAAGTCAAAACTTATTTTACACTCCATTTTTTTCTGCATACGTTTAAGAAATGGTGTTTGAAAACTCTGCTAATATGTTCTTTAAGGAGGATAGCTGTTTCCGATGCTTTGAGAAGAAAAGATGAAATCAGTCCAACAATTTCAAACATGGAATCACTCAGCTAAGCCACGACTCTGTAGTTCAAGTTTGCTTCGGTAAACTCCGTCGTGAAGAATTTGAATGATGGTATGGAACCGCGCATGCGTTCCTGTTATTGAACGATTCAATGGAGGCAAGTAAACGCATAACTGTCAGGAATTCCAAAGAAGGGCTCAGTGTAAACATCTGAACTATTTATAGCATCTGAAAGAGACTTTGAAGTTGACGAAGGTCAATCAGCAAGAAAAAAATTGTTGTTACGAGGTGCCACCCGGTGCCTCTCATGCGCAACTAAATTTCTTCTCTTCCGTATTGTGATACACGACTAAAAATAGTTCTGTGGGCAAAAAAATATGTTCTCTACGATGATAAGCCACGATTGGTAGGGGAATGGTTGATCTTGGAGGAAGACTTACAGCACATTCTTGTTTCTAAATTGCACTAATGAAAGTTATAATAGTTATAATGAAAGGTGCTGTTGATGATCTGCTTCTATTGTGATCCATCGAAGGTTTCCCAGTCTGAGCACGATTACGACGAAAATACTTCCAGGATATTAACGAAATGCACTGAGAATAGCAACTTACATTGGTCAACAGAAAGCGTCAATTCTCGACAATAACGTGAACAAGCACGACTTATTGGCAATGCTGCAAAAGCAGGGAGAGTTGAGCTACGAGACTCCTCGCGAGCGCCGCACAATGGCGGAATGGTGGCCTCATGAGACCAACTCACCATGTCGAAGATGATTTTCGATCGCCAAATAAATGCCAAAATCAGTACAACAGTGTATTTGGGTCGAATTTTACGAGTTGAACCAAGTTATTTAGTGGTTTCTGCTTTTGTGATATTCTAAATGGCCTTCCGATTCGTCTCACGGATCTCTCAATATCCAGTGACTCAAAGTTGGATATTTAAATCTTTTTATCTGACGCCGATAACACAACGACAACGACGTCACGGATATCATGAAGCTCGGTTTCAGAAATTATAAACACTAACTTGCCACGTAAGTAGAGAAGACTAAGTTGCAAGTAGGAACAACAATGGCAAAGAATCTCTTTCAGTAGTGCTTGAGTAGTATGAGAAAAAAAAAGTGACATCATTGATTGTGAACTATGGAAATATGGTTAGCACCAAGCTGTTTTGCGAAGGACTGGAGAATACAGTCTTTTCCAAATTATATATTTATGAGAAGTACAAGGTTAAACCAGAGTGCTTTGATCATGATGAAAAATTTTGCAGAGATACCGTGAACATAGCTGAACCGTTCTCGTCATAGGCAGAGATGGTAGTGAGCGATCGAAGTACGGATTTTGCACCAAGTGGTCGGAAGAGCTTGCGGCAGTAATCAACTTTGTAATAAATTAGACAAATTAGTGAGCATGGAACAGTGGCGAGGTAATATATAAAGCATGAGGTATTGTTAAAGATAAAGATTGTCATTACGAGGTGTGAAAATCTCCACAATTCATTCCGCTATTTACATAGTCGAGTCTGTTGCTGGAGATAGCGATATATTTGCGCAAAGCTCATAGTTCTCATTTGAGTTTCAGCTGCATAATAAAAAATTAATTGGAAAATTACATATCAAAAATTTCGTTCCGCTATCTTTGTTTTGGACCTCGAAATTCCTATTGCGAGAAACCGCTCGAGGTTCCAGCTTCTAAAGTTCGAGTTGCGATTGTCGTTCTCGCAATACTTACGATGTCATACCTTTAGGAAGAAAAAAGTCCCAATCCAGTGGAGAGCCTCGTGCATAGTCATCCTACCCAAAAAGGGCAATGATGGGTTTTAGGAACTACCTCCTAATATGCCTGTTGAGTGTACTCTACAAGTTTTTACGAAGACCATCCTTTTGAGCATATCGAAGACCTTGAATGAGGCACAACCGCTTCAGCGAGCACGATTCCGGAAAGAAATTTCGTTGCCTGCACCACATTCGGATCTTGTCACGGATCGTCGACGTCTGTCCGGAATACGGCATGTCGCTTATTCTAACCTTTACTATCTATGAGAACTCGTTTGACATCGAAGTGAATGCAATCCTATCAGTACTCGTCCGTCACGGTATAGAGCCGGCCTATATAAGGACATTAGCTGACTGCTATCAAAACTGCAGCACGAAAATGCGGCTCTTCCGTCGACCTCTGAGCGTATCCATGAAAGGAGAGGTTCGACAAAGCGGCACTATATCGCCGAAGCTGCTCACTGCTGCATTGCCATTGATGATGATGTCTCTTCATTGGGTCGAGAAAGGCTACGTATCGATGAATAATTTCTATCAAACATTCGTTTCACAGGTGACATCGCTATCATCTTGAAAAGTGTCAGTGAGAAGAGATAGTGCTCATTGAACTCAGCGAAGCGGAAAAAGATTGAGCAGTGCATGAACACGACGAAGACCCAGCTCATGAAGAGTCCACAGCGCGATGCTGAATAAATTAAACTGAATGGTTTCTTGGATTATCACTTTGCACGTGTACTTCGACGCTCAATGAACGTAGGAAATACCATGAGAGAGGAATTAGACAGAAAGTCGAGCAGAATGAGCCACATTCCAGCCTCTCAAAGAACTCATCGACCAGGTCGATAGTACACTCTGCATTATCCTTTTCAGTTCAGCAGTCCTCTTAGCCCTCTGTTATGCAGCAGAGACGTGGGATGATACTGCAATCAAGTTAACTACGCATCATTCGCAGGACGCTTGATCCATCTCTGTTTGAAATTAGTCGATGTTCACAACGTCCAGCTGGCTTAGACAGCTCAAATCTCGAAATCTGTCTCATCTTCGTGATACAGAATTCATCAGATTGATAGCGAAACAGAGATGGTTCGTATACATAATAAGGAGAACAAATGACAGATGGACAAAAGGAACAGTGATGTGGACAATAGTCTGTGGTCGACATTACACCTGCATTTGCAAACGGTAACGAGTTTGGAATCACGGAGTAACATCGCATACGTCGTCATGTTTAGGACAGATCACCTTTATAGACGACTATTGCGCGAGAGAGAAGTTATTGAAAACCATGCTGCGGCACGCACTCCCACAGAAGACGGCCGACCAAGTAATAAAGCAATAAAGGAGCAGACCCTTATCAAACCTGGCAAAAGTTGTTTGAAAAATTTGGCTTCTACACCAAGCGTGATTTCGGTTTCCACATCATCTGTGAGCAGTCGGTTTATTTCCTTTCCTACCTCTGCTTTTGATTTCGCTCTAACACCATCTCCAAATCAACTAGGAGGAAGCCCGGCTCCTCGGCTTCTTCGTCGAAACCCATCCTTGGAAACGAAATCATCAAGACCTGAAGAAACCAGCCCTTGCAAGGTTACATCAGGAAGCCAAGTAATATCATAAGCATGACCAGCAATAAACCATATGGAATTTTTGCTGGGGTCCCCACAACTAGTGAAGACGGACCATCTAAGTATCTGAGTAAGTAAGCAAGCAAGATTTGATTTTAGCAACTCAGTTAACGGAGTTATTATGGAAGGCCCAAGCGTAACTCACGCTGCCCATCTATCCTATACAACTTCGCCTCACGTAATTCCCTATGCCTGCTGATTCTTCTGAACTACCTTTATCCCAGTTGATATTTTTTTGTAGAAATGTGGACGACTATTGCGCTAGAGAGCTTTCGCTTTTACTCAGTGGCACTTAAAAAAAAATATTACGTTGGAGTCAAGATTTGAACTGAACTTTGCCCCAAGGTTATGAAATTTTGGTCACATTATCTACTAGTCTAATTAATCAGAAGATCATCGTTTATGGTGTCATGTTTCATATTATTTATAACGAAATAAAAGGACAAAGGATAAAGCTCTTGGCGCTGATCAATCCCTGAAGGATGCGCCATGCATTTGTCTTCAATTTTTTGAACTTCGTTTGAAAAGATAGAATGCATATCTGATCTTTACAATGACTTGCGGTGGCCTCCCGCTGAATCGAGTCAGTGCTGCTTATCCTCCCAGACAAGTCTGAGATCGGTCTGGTATCAATTTACCGACTGCGGAGGAGTGGATGGCTTATCGAGCCATGAGCGCGAGATTGAACCATTGACCTCGTATGCGACGCAGAGCACCTCTAACCACTGCGCCACATGCGCTCTTGAACGGCAATAAGATTATAAAAACATCCATTTTTCTTCATTAAGTTGCAATGGCAATGGAGCAGTGTCATTGTGAAAACTCAAACTCTTGTGTGATCACTTCGGTAGCTTTCATACAGTTTTTGTTTGAATGTGAGAATAATATGCAAAGAGCTTGCGAGTCGCGTTTTGCCAACAAATTGGCCATTTGTGAAAAAGTCTTTGATCACCCTTACTGACAGAAAACTTAATACTTTGACTATACCCTATTGAGTATTCTTTACTATCTTTGCTAAGGTGATTTAGCTAGTGAATACGACGTTGCTGTAGTAACACAATAAGTATGAATAACATGTGAGCGCCTTCTTGATGAAAGAGGAGAAAGTTGTCGTCCTTTAGTTGAGATGTGAGACTGGGCAGGATAATTGTGAAACGAGAAAATTCAGGGAATATCCTTTAGCAAGCCTTGAAAATTTTTTGGCACATCATTATTTAGTAAGGATAACAAAAACATCCTACGCCGACGAAGCTACCAGCAATGACCTAGTTGTGAAAGAACGCTATTAGTCGTTTTAAACGAACACTTGGACCGTATGCGGCTTGGTCAAGGAGCCCATCAGAAGTAGCAACGCTCTAGTTTCCTCAGCATGACAGTACTCAACAATGAAACAAGTCAGGACGTTATCATTTTAGACGGACTGTTTTCTTCACCACAGACCCTGCTCGCGTTTGAATTGAATTATCGCATCTCAAAGTCGGATACCAATGCAGAGCATTAATACTAAGTTTTATAGACACAAATCCTCCTTGCCACGATATTTTTTTATGCTTTTGAGTATCACTAAACAAATTACAGATGATAAAAATCTTTCACGTGGAAGGTTACTTTTCAGGAGATATAAACATGAGAAAGTCTCACTGGACTTTTTTATGCGTCTTAACTATCATGTCCGGGGCAGATAAGCAGTGATGACGCTATCACTAGAACGGTGCAGCTGCGACCACCATCGGGCCTAATCGTCATTCAAGCTCGGGAAATTAATACTAGATTTCTCTATGCCCATCCCTTTCTTTGCTGCAACTGGAAACGTGTTGGTTCGGTTGCATGAAAAATCTAGAAAGAAACTTGACTGACATTCACGATATCCCTGCATTTGGATTGGTGAGTTGCGCTTCTGTCCTATCGCAGCGTTGATCAATCAGTAGTCACTTTTGAATATGTCACTTTTCATCGAGAGAACTGCTTTAATGATTTATGCATCAAGATTTCCATCAGTAAATTTCAGAGAAAATTTTTTTGATGTCATCGCTGTTACAGGAATGTTTACTGCTGCAAATTGCACGACGTATCTGTCAGTTTTAAAGAAAATGCGCTCGAGAATTGCATTATGGTAGCGCAAAGAGTTCACAAGGCGTGATCGGCAGCTGAGCATATTGAGGCTGAGCATATTTGCACGCTTCTATTTGCTTGCAGTGGATCGTTATATAATGAATGAGGAATTTTGTCCGTGCAAGTAGAAAAAGAAGAAAGTCAAACGATACGGTGAACATACAAGTTGCTGAAACATATTTTTCGGCATTATTCAATAGTTTAATTATTGCAATGGAAATAGCGGTGGAAAGCTATCATATAAATGATTCCATCTTCAAAGAATTTGTGTTAGTTGTAGAAGGAATACTAGTGTAACTTAGGTTGCTGCTTGAAGTATCAGTGGTCAGTTAAATGACACTGTGGGACTGAAATAAGAGTCATAATTCTTTCTATTTTGACTGCCATTTGCAGTGGTATGATGTTATTAGTATACCCATTATGTGGAGTACTGTGCAAAAACGTTTTGCGTCAGTCGGGATTCGAACTCAGATCTCACTTTCCGGGAGCGTATGCTAGTGTAGTGCAAAGGTTAGCATACGCTCCCGGAAAGAGTGAGATCTGGGTTCGAATCCCGGCTGACGTAGAACGTTTTTGCACAGTACTCCACGTAATGAAATAAGAGTGTTTTTTGGGACAAAGCATCGCTTGAAAGTATCTATATATGGACATATTGTCCAGTATGCGCGATTTTGGTACACTACTGAAAAAAATTGAGAATTTTGCGCTCGTTGTCATTCCAGTGACTCTGGAGGCCCACTGCTGATATACAGGACAATATCAATGGAAGAACTTGGAAAATTTAAGAAGTCAACCATACAGATGACTATAGAGCGGCCTTTTTTGGCAAGTATCGATCCAGAAAGTACAATGCATTGATTTCACAGCTTGTTGGAGATGAGTAATCTTTTGACTCTATTCATGTCCGGTTTCACCACAAGAATTCATAATTCACCTTTTTGTGATCAGAAATTGAACAAATAGAAAGGCAACTACGTAATTTCAGTTACCACAATAACATAGGCTTCCTCATAAGCATCGATTCAAATCACGGCGAAAGAATAACGTAAGGAATGAACGTGTTACGATGCTCGGACATAGCTGCTCACAAGAAAAAAACCCATACTGTATTTCAATAGGTAGGAACATCTATTGGCCACGTATTTCTTGTATCACTCTTCAAGCCAGAACACACAAACTACTCAAAATGTTTTTTTAATACCTCTACATTTGACGGTTTTCATAAAACCCGCTCAAAACAATATATAATCTGATAACATATCGTGAGCCTTTCAGGAGGTCAGACATGTCACTTATACAGTAACTGTAATGTTGGGGAATCTTATTACCTGACATCCGGTAATTTGAAATAATTCGGCGTCGATTTCTCTACATGTAAGAGGTATATCGTTGTGCAACAGATAGCCTGATCCTAGAGAGACACCGTGCTACTGACTACGCTGCAATGCAGGAACACGTGCCTAGTACTGTATAAGTTTCATATTAGACATCATAAAGGGCTCAACATTTGTTATCTGGTTATACATTGTTCTATTGGTTCTACTTATTTATGACTGTACGCAAAAAAAGTACGTGACATTGCGCACTTAAATCGAAATTTTGCCTAAATATCACAAAATTATAACAATATTTCAAAACTATAGTATTTTTACTGCTTATTTCGCAGTGTTATGATGTTACTTATATAACCTAGAGATTGATATAAACAGAATAGAGGATACCAATATTTGCGGAAAACGACAACAATCCCGTTTACAGTTTTTTTTTTTTGCTTGAATATCTGGTGTTAGAAGCTGAAGTTTTGTGTATAATATATTTCCCACAACATATAGTTTATATATATATATATATATATATATATATATATATATAATGGCAATGTAATACGATATTTCATACAACTTATATTCTATGTATAAGCAAATGTATAATATCTCTGTACCAAAGACAATGAGTGCACTAAACTTAGTGACCTTTACACCACGGAAGTTCAACTGTGTGACTCAGTTCGTACAGTGCAGTGCAACGGAAAAAAACTAAGCAAACACTTTGTCGTAATCTTCCTGTTCTTTAGTGACGTCTCTGGTTCTTTCTACGTATAAAGATATAAATCTAATCTTAAATGCAGCTCTCTCAATATCGATTTTCCGCCATTAAAAATATGGCGTAATTCCCAAAACTGACATATCAATCTTATGAGAAGAAAAAGTATAATCAAATATTTTTGACAAATAACATCAGCGAATTCCATCAATTATGAACCGAACATGAAGGTTTAGCGACAGCGAAGTGCATAGAGATTTGAGACGAGAATACGACGAGAAAGTGCTCTGACAGAATAAAAGATGCCTGCCTTCAAAAAACTACTGCACAGTAATTACATTCGCATTCTAAGGGAATGGAAAACTTGATTATCGGAAGAAGTAGCAATGGTAGCTGGTAATGGAACCTTTTCTTTCTTTCTGTAATTAATTACGTCAAAAATTGAAGGTTTCGTTGCGAGACGTCTTGCATAAATCCGGACAGAGTGGAATTAACTAGCAATGGATTAGAATTAGGTACTAAAAGTGGTAATACCTTTATCATTGTCAATAGCATGAGGTACAAGTAAATACCAAACTTGGAGCTGCTTTGAAAAAATGACAATTTTTTTGACCATCACAATAGCTAATGAGCTGAAATGTTTGCAGATTTAAAGAAGAAACTCCGCTACATTACTCATCTTAAGCTCCTCGTTATCAAGTACGTCAAATGCCGAAATTCTCAGAAAAAGATGTATATAAATCACGTTTGCAAAAATCGGACTTTCATAATGTCAGTGCAAGTGCAACAACCTTCAGCCAGTGCGCCGGACAGGGCGGCGATCCACTTGATGGTATCTCGTTTGTTCCTTTGCTCTCGTGTTTAAATTGCGATCATTAATGAAGTTGAACGGAAAATGCACCTCAAACTCAAGAATATGGGAGTTCAATATGGGTAGATTGTGGGAACGTGCACTTCAAGATTCATGTCGTAGTCAATAATTTAAGTATGAAAGCCGCCATTTGACTCAGCGTTCTTTCATACCAATGTCAATTAGCAAAGGATATTTCACTAATGAACCTTTTTTTCTAAATGGCTGTACATATCGAGTGAACCCGCTGTAAAACGAGCGTGCCAGTGGGGAATGAGCGGGTGAGTGAATGAGTGTCGGAACAAGTTGCTTATCCGACGAGGTTTTCTACAAATTGTCGTGAAGATAGACCGGTCTTTTACTGTATAGCCAGCTCGAAATGTTTGGCGTGTAAATGTGTTTGATGATGTAGAACTATTCCAACAACCAAAACTGGTCACTTCAAACAGCTAACTAGATTGTAGACTGTACATTACGGTCTGGACAAGAGTCAAAAGAAGAGGACTATAAATTTTTACTATCAAATATTCCAAGAAATAATAATGGCAATAACAGTAGAATGTATTTTTTGCGTCCTAAACTGAGCAAACATAAAAAGGCAGCATATTGGAGTTACTGTTCCAATCCAGTTGTCTTGTCGGCAGGTGAAGGGCGGCGTTCTAAGTTGCTCGCATAAGTGACACCGATGTCTGAAATTGTACCATCCGAACTTCGTCGAAGAGATAGTTAGGTAGTGTTCATAAACCGGCATAGAAGTGAAATGTAGTTGAACTATTAAAGGTTAAAAATTTCACAGATCTTTAACACATGCGAATGCTAACCGCATGTCAAGGATTCTAAGACACACCTGCATTCCTATGAACCAGAAAAATTCCATCAATTGTGAACTATAAGTGACTATAAAAAATTTGTCAATACATGTACGCTATATTTTGGAACGGTTCACTTCCCATGCTCCTTCAATTCATTCAATTAATTCATTTAACTAAAAAGCTACAAAAAATGGGAATGTGAACACGCTGAAAATGCAGTATTAGAATTCTGTCATTTTGTAGTACACATCGATTACTGTAGCTAATATTGTATTTTTGAGGTCAAGTACTACTTATGCTAAGCAAAGCCCCAAAGAGTGCTGTTATTCACGAGGTGCCGTAACATTGAACTGTTAAAAGTTTTTTTTTTCAAAATTCTGACACTTCTCGTGTCGTTTAGGGTTATTGACACGAAGTAAAAAGAAATTTCTACGATTTTTGAAATTCTTAATGATCCGGCATCAAAGACGGCTCTTGCTTAAACATTTTTTACTGGGATTTTCCAGTATTTGGATGAGCCTACTCCCCTGACATTTAAAAATAGCCAATTTCCGGCCCAGATCACGCAGTCGCCAGTTATCGTAAAGTTCTGTTGAAAGAGAGGTGACACCACCAAAATGCGCCACCACTTTTCCGACTAGGGAACGATCGGTGAGCTGGGTTAACACGGTAAAGGGGGCAAACAGGGATCCTGCACATACTGATCGATATTACTGCTACTGCTCTACTCCCGTCCTCATATTTGCCGCAAAAGGGGAACGACTTTTCTTAGATATGAAAGGTTGAGAAGGAGATTTTGTAACGCACTCAAGATCGTCATGGTTCCTGCATAATATGGAAAGCGCATAAGTGTACAAGACGGCCAAGTCATGGTTTATCGGCGATTAAGCTAAAGTCATTCTACAGAGTGATCGTAACCTTGAAGCTGTACAACATCGATAGAATCACTTAAAAGTTTATTCGTGAAATCGAATATATAAGCAAAAAAAGAAAACAATGTATGAAATACTTTGCAGTTTTATGGTTGGAAACAATGCTCTTTGTCATCAAGCAACATTTCAACTATTTCAAATAAGCATGACGCTCTGTCAACAGAAAAACTGTACTTACTTGTGCGAGACTTCACCATTCAGAAAGCCAGTGTGACTTGTCTACGTAAAAACTTTTGCTGGATTAGCGATGCCAAGTAGTTTAATGAGATTGTCTTGATATCCCACTCCTTATCGGATCGCGCTCACAACTACTCCCAAAGATTTCATCGTGTTTCAGCTATAGAAGATTGTGGCATAACTATTTGGGCGTGTTGGACTGTCGCTCGAACGCAAAACCTATTAGATCAAAACCAGTAAGGCTACTCGTTGATTGAGAATGAATTCACACACAATAATAGGTCAACCCTTTTAGGACCAGCACTGAAAGGTTCTAAAAGGGCTGGCGATCAAACAGGCGGCTCTGCATCTTGTGCATGCATGTTTGGCTGTCTGCCGGTTTACCACGAGACACGACGTCGCTATTACAGCAGCTGAGTGAGATGTGACACCGTGCGGCGAATATCAAATCACTCTCATGGTCCTTAGAGGGTTAAAAAGCCGTTTAATTCTGATACATTCAACACTCGTGCAACGACACCTATATTTGGTTTTCCTGCATAGAGGACGGTACCCACATTTCTGTACTGCTAGCTGAATAACCTACGCACATCACATTCCACTCCAGTAGCTTTTAGTTACCTCTGCCTTCCTCACTAGTTCTCCGCTCCACAAGTCAGACTTTTTCTCCTTCTGTAGAAATTTCTGCATTTCTCTCATTATGTGTATGATCCAATTTTCCCAACACACCCTGTTATGTTTTTGGTGTATATTTATCTCTTACATGTAATGAAACACTCGACCATTATGCTACCAACTGCTCTCAACATTTGATAAAGTTGCATAAATCATACAAGGATTGTTATAATGCTCATCGATCTAGCTTTTATAATTCCTCATTTCCAGTAGGAGCAAAAGGTCATTGTAACTGATGCAAATTAGAAAACAACGATTACCTGTAGAAAATGAACCCACACACTGCATGTGAAGCCACTTTCCTAATCATTCTCATATCTAAAGCAAATCATTTCTGCAGCTTTCAATGCAAGTCCCATAAATGAATAAATGACTAAGGAAAATCAGTCTAAATTCTTTTCATTTTTGACTGCCATTTGCAGTGGTATGATATTACAGTATACCCAATATGTGGAGTGCTGTGCAAAAACGTTTGCGTCAGCCGGGATTCAAACCTAGATCTCACTCCTTCCGGGGGCGTATGCCAGTCGTTGCACTATATGATCTGAAAGAGTGAGATCTGGGTTCGAATCCCGGCTGACGCAAACATTTTGCTTAGCACTCCACATATTGGGTATACTATGACTGAGGATATATTAGCAATACGCTTTCCCATGAACGACGCCAATACAGCGCCATGGTTAGGTAAGTCAACGTTCAAGTGCAAGAAATCTGGAAAAAACTTCCGTGCTACAATATAATCTAGTGAAGAGAATAATGACAATCAAACAAAATTCTTTTTTTCAAGTCCCGCCTGGTGCAATAGTTTTGTACATCACTCAACATCACTGAGAATACTGTCGCCTATAGATGATATACCGCTAACTTGATGCTTCATTGGATCCTTTTAGAGCGGTGGCAAAACGGGCGTTAGTGGTGCAGCGGATTGAAGCACGTGTCCCCCGGATAGGACAAATCGCGGATTCGAGTCCCGCGTGACGCGAAATTTTTAAGCATTGCTCAACATCTAGGTTATTTATAACATGATGCCACCGCTAGAAGCGGTTAAATTAGAACGAATTCTGTTGATTTTTTATTACCTAATATCTGTCAGCATGACTGGGTTTGATGTCAGTATGAACACCCAGACCAAAACGGCTGAAGCTTGGTTGCTGACAGATAGATGGCTGTAGAGTAGAAAGGTTGATGTTGAAACGGCCTTCGGTAGTGCAACGGGTTTGAGCACACGCCCTCAGACAGGATGGCTTACGGGTTCGAGTTCCAGCTGACGCAAAGATTTTGCATATCACTCAACATCACTGAGAATAATGACGCCTATAGGTGACATACCGCTCATTCGATGCTTCATGCAATGTTTATAGGTCTCGTTCGTCAGGAGAGTGTTGAGAATATTAACACTTACTCAACGGGACTACCGATATGAATTAAACACTGCGAAAATAATAGCTGCCATCAATATAAAACAACACGTCCCGACTTGTAGTGAAATTACATGATTCTCAAAATTGTTAAAATCTACAGACATTGCCCAGCAATATGAATCTCTTTTGCTTCACAATGGTCAGTCCTCATTTTTGGGAGCTTTTAACGTGTAATTCCCATTTTATTGCCTCAAGACTCGTTTTTCCGCAAGTAGACCCAAGAACAAGCGATAATGTCGTCTAATGTGACAGGATGTATTCCCTTTAAATTGTTCATATTTGCAATTGCCGCCCTTCAGGTTGTATTTTCAAGAACCTAAACTATAGCAATTCAAGGACTTTTCAATTTTACACTGATATGAAGCTGAGAAAGGTGCTATGTAATGACTATAAATGCAATTTACTACAAGGCAAAGTTTCTTATACAAATTCTCAAAGCTCCAAATTCTTCAATAATTGAATATAATCTGATGTTTCGCTAATATGACCGTCTCTGTATGATGAAAGATTGTAAAATATGTCCTAACGATAGAGACGGTGATTGTATGAGCGTAGGTACAGTTTACCTAATCTCCTGCAAAGCGTGCAGCGATAAATATATTGGCAAGACCGGTAGGTCGCTCTATCCTCGCATAGAAGAACACCTAGCTGACAAGCGTCACAATAGACGAAACACTCCGCTAGGTACCCATAGAATAATACAATACGACGGAGTTGATTTTGAGGTTGAAGTCACCATCTTTGCGCAAAAACAAAAAACATCAGTGCACAAATTCTGGAAGCACTTTGGATTAACACCACCAATCCGGCTGTAAACCGCAGGGAAGAATGACTCGTTATCACTTGTGATATGAGTCAGTAAATAAGACTGTTGTTTTTTGATGGGTAAGGTGCATAACGAGCCTATATGATCTCCTTCCGGTGATCTCCAGTTGAATTATTCAGTGGAGCACATATAAAAGCGGTGAGTATATTTAAGTTGATTTCGTGCTTGATGCGATTGAAATCTAGATCTGGTGCGTAATTCTAAAATAGTAAAGGAGGTGTTTGAATGATTGGATTGCAGACAATTTGACCTTTCCAGGCTCTGAAGTAGGTGAACTACCGAAACGTCAGCTGTTGAATGAATATAGAATTTGTATAACAACTTGTACTTGACATAAGGAAGAAAAATAGAATGCAATCCAATATAATTTTTTGAAAACCTTTCAGAGGTTTGTTTTTTAAAAACCTTTCAGAGGAACCTTGTTATGGTAACTCGAGTATGAGATGTACGTTCGGCTTTCTCGCAGCCTCATTAGCAGCACATTCTATTCGGCTGATTGCCTCTACCATTGTTGGAAATTGTCGCCGAAAAAGTTACACTCTGCGTCAAGTTTCTTTCAAAATGTGCTAGTTATTGAACACTGTCATCAAATAGCTCAAGGCCAGTTTTGGTGGACGAGTTCATTTCATTGGAAATAGAAGCACTCCCAGAGTTTTCTTTCAGAGAGCCAGGCAATTTGTAGATAATCGCAATTATTGTCAATTAACAGGTTCAAATATGAAATGGAAAATACTTGAACATTGAACGCCTAATTGGTCCGTCCAGAAGAGTAGTGTGGGCGCCATGAACGAAGATGGTAGACACAAACCACAAAATGTCTTCATTCTGTGTAGATGATCGTTCAGAGGAAGCTTCAGTCGAATAGGAATCCACTCCACAGTTCTGTTAGCTCACTTAATATATACTTTTCTCTATAACTCCCTTATCTATTTTTTACTTTTTGTGCATAACCTTTGGGGAAAACGCTGATTTCTCGCGCTATGGGAACAGAGATTGCGTGGCGAGCCCGGCGAGTTACAATGATATTGCAGTGGTTTTCTAATGAAATTTGAACTTCTACTGTCACTAAAGAGGGTTTAATCTTACTAAATGATGGAAACACGATAGAGATGACCTCAATAGGCTGTGGATCCAAAGTTAGTGCCAATGCTTCCTCTAAAACCACGGATTTTTGAAGGGGAAAACCGAATGCTCCCAAAAAGATCATGTCTCTTAAATTTTTCATGCGCTCTTGATAACATTTACTCATGTCTTTCATTTATTGTATCAGCAACAATTTGCATTTACAGTTACACTAAAGTGATAAATCGCCAAATAATCAACTACATAACTTTTTACATTATTGAAAATAAAAATTACGGCATGAAACTTCAATGTCTACATATACTCAATCCATTTAATACACAAAAGTCATTATAGTGCTCAGAAATCACAAATTTGAATTGGGTGAAAAAGATGTACAAACTTCCTCAATGACTATCACTAATTTTCCGATTGTTAGTGTAATTCAGGAGTTGAAACCTCCACAGATTTACGAAGAGACCTTATTCTATCGTAGATGAATCGTAACTTTTTATCACCCGTTTATTTTGCACTATAAACCAAACTTATCTTGGAGATTTTGATGATGGGCATATGCACCGATTTAACGCTCCTTTACCTAGTCCCTTTAGGTCGAATGTCCTGAAAACGATTTTCTGCACCTCGTACATATCGCCATCTCTCAAAGTAACTTAGCATGTATGCAGGCCCTTGTGGCAACCCATCAGTATGCCCTAGTTCTCGTTGTCCGCCCAACTACTTCTGATGGATATCCTCTTCTACTTATATCGAAAAGTCTTACGCATTAAAGGGTCAGCACTTTACAAACTATTGTAAATCTACTATCAGTAGAAATAGTAAGGAAAACTATACATACGCAAACACATTTTGTGTATAAATTTTTTATGCTGCAGAAACTTGGAAATTCCTGTTCAATAGCTTTTTGAGTACACTGAAAATTGGGGAGGCCGATAATGGAGACACAGCGCTATGGAAAAGCGATGCGCTCGTTACAGATGCTGGCTTTCGGGTGGTGACTCGAGCGATTAGAACGGTTATACTACGAAAATGAGAGGTAATCTCTAAGTGCGAAAAGATGGCGGTCGCTGAGATCACTGTCTTCTGATGAGCGACAAGCAGGTGCTCAAAGCGACGTAATGCTCACGTTGCAAGGAAACAGTCTACTTCAACGGAATATTTATGACCGCACTTACACCACCGTAAATCTGCCAAAACATTGGTGTACACAGGTACAGGTACAGTTCTTAGACTTAGTTTTGTTGAATAATGTAAAGCTACTAGTCGTGCTTATTGTGAAAAGAATTTTCTGAGGATAATTTTCTGAGTAAAAGGTCTCGAACATCAGAAATTTGTTAAATTGAATTATGCGCTTCCTTCAAAGACGTAGTTTACACTGCTCATGGTTCGACCACTTGACTTTCACGGTCTTCGGAGGTCCGCCTTCAGAAATTTTCTTCAGAAATCAAAAATTCAGAAGAAAAGAAATTTTTTACTAAAGAAAAATTCAGAAATGGTTGCAAAAGAACATTGCCACCCAAAATTTCATCCTACGCTTTTTTGACGAAGAGTGGTGTTCAAAGCTACGTAATGCTCAGATGCACAAAATCAGTCGACCTATTCTAGCTGTACATACCAAATTTTGGCAACTAAGTGTAAAACAAATAAATTTCTACCGTGATCAGAAGAATGATGAGAGGTAAAAAACGGTTTCACTTTCACAAGATAGGTGCCACCGCGCCGGTCATTGTAAAGGCTAGATAGGCATTCAATCACCTCAAAAAAAGGTCGAAAATTGAAGACGGATGCATGGCACATCCCTCGAGGATCAATCAACACCAACTGCTTTATCCTTCATCCTTTTCATCCTTCCTGCCATCCCCCCCCCCCCCTCCCCCTATCTGGTGGCTCTATGAGGTTCAAGTGCGTCCCATGTTTGTCAGTATTCATATGTGTAAATCTTCTCACTAGTTCTCCGCAGTTTTTGCGACAGCCAATAGTACAGTACTCAGTGGTTTCTGTGATCGAACACCCAAGAAATTCGATGGTTTGACCTTTTATTGATGGATTTTCTTCACGTGGAAACGTTATGAGAAAAATTGAAATTATCATCCGCAACCTTTAAACTGACTCTGCATAGATTAGTTGGTCTCAATCACATTTATGTATTTCTCAACTGTACAAAATCTCAATTGGTACTTTGGCACTTGATTGACCACTCTTTAGAGTGCTTTTTGCTGTGCGGATCCCAGTACTTCCAGCATTCAATTTGTTTTTTTGTTTTCTTCTCAAAAAGAATATTGGCTGAGGGCGCCTTCCTGCCACCTCGTGAACTGATTGTAACGCTCCTTAGGGCGTGCGCCATTGACTAACGAAAGTTTTGGAGACGCGATTTAGCCTGCGCGCTCCGCGACGAGCATCATAGCCCTTCGGCGATGTAGGCACACATTACATAATTAGCCTTGTATACTAAACCTCTTCAGCGCGTATACTAGTGGTTTATGAGTTGTTCACTAAGATGACCAATCCTTGCATTCCTTTGCGATCACTGACTTGTTGCCGGACTTGTGCGTGAGTCCAAATCTCGCCCCTTGAGGCCACTGTATAGGCAAAATATGCACTCAAATATCGACTGGTTGCCTAAGAGTCGAATATGCACAACGCATTCATAAGGGACTGGGCAACGTCTAATCACATATTTCATCCATCACCAACTCAAAAGAAAATATAGGATTAAATCAAACAATTTTTAGAGATCTCCATATACCAAAAGGCATAGTTGTTTCCCTAAAAGTCAGCTCAGTAGTCTATTTCGAATAAGGAGAATGAGTTGCTATAAAAAACATGATAAGGATAATTTACGGATATTACAGAAGACTTCGTTTCCTCAAGATATGTCCGTCATCCCGTGGGTGAAAGCCTCATCCAGCTTCATATAGCAGCATTAACCACTACAAAAAATGCATTCTATGAAAGTCCTCTTCGTCGACATTGTCAGCAATGAGAAACAGAAGTTTCATTGGTGCCCTAAGAAACTCCATGTTTCATAATTTTTTTGGCGTGGAAAGGCTTGAGAAATAATCCACCACTCACTTTATTCTTTTCCGTTTCGGAGAAATTCTATAAATTTCATAAGATTGATAAGAAGTACGATTAAAAACAGAGCAATAATCATCTAATTAGATAATCTTCTGAAGACGGGCTACTACTCTTAGAAAAAAGTTCTCACCTGATTTTGAACATTTATTTGTGTCAGTCACTTGATTCGGGAGTGCCTGTGTCGAAATGTGTTTCTAGAATATTGGAAATGAGATGATTAGCAGTAAAACTCGAAAATAAGTATCTGAATGTAAAGCTTGCAATTTTGATCATTGTCATCGACATCTAATTATTTCCAATTCGGTGACAAGTAACAGTTGCTTACTCTGATAAACATCTACTCTGTTTTATCACTATCACACTTATTACTATTATTACTGCTTTCAACAGAAAATTTTCAATGCCATTTTTATTACATTCTCTTTAATTCAATTCCATTCTGTTCAATTAATCGTTCATTATGACTCAGCGTTCGTCAGAGTCGAAGTATGATTTACTTCACAGAGAAAAACCATCCTTCTATAGGACCACCTCGACTGACAACGATTTACTGATAAATATATGGTACTACCAACAAGTTCAACTTAATAGATTGTCGAAGTTCAAGTCAGAGAACTTTATCAAGCCAGTACCATAAGCGAGGAGCATTATTACAAGACTCGTAACTTTCACATGATGGCATCCCCCATGCGAGTGCTCTAATATGCGCACTGCTGCTACTGTTTGATCAGGAAGCCAAAAATTCATTTCCTATTTCTTACTTTAACGGCAGTGTACGATGTGAATCATGACCGCAAGAATAGTGGAACACAACTTGGCTGAAGCAATGTTGAGAGAAAGGCAAAGCAAAGACCCCCGTAGTATCGGATAAGCACCCGTTGCTCCGAAAATGCCTACTTGTAAACGGACTTATGATACAAAAACACCAGGTTCCAAATTTAGCTCTGAGCTCATCACTTTTTCCGGTCCACTGCTGATGTCGATTTTCTTTCACTTACGATTACCTAACTAGCTCTCATCGATCGTAATCAAAAAACATTAATTCATGACTGTGAGATATTTCATAAATACCAGCTAGGAGCAATAGAGTGTAACACTACCAATTTAGTGATTTTTTATGGCACGTGTCTCTTCTATGTACGGGGCTTTCTCTAAGAGCGTTTCTGGCTAAGACGAAAGGCACCGTGCAACTGACAAGCCTGCAAGGCCGGCAAAAGTGCTCACAACAGACCACATGCATGGCTCGAAAATAATATATGAGGCATATTGAAATTTGAGCCTGCGCTTATGAATACACTCGGAACAAACGGTATTACTGCATGACCTTCTCTATACAGTCACAATCTTGGCGGCGTTTATACCTGTATATATTAGAAATTTATTTTCACATGTCACCTCAATTATCATCCAGTATTGCGGCGGAGCGTTTTCCATATTTTGTATTCCAGTGTGTGAAGTACAGTGGGACTGACTACAATCGGTCTACAATGAGCTTCTGTAAATACAATATGCATATGACAGCTTTTCTTGTGATTTGGAACATTGCTCTGCATAAGCCGTTGAACGCTAAAATGAGACATTTGCCCGACCACTCATTCCTCAACGTCTCTATGTTTTATCAGGCACCCAACTTCAAGAGGTTGGCTCGGGAATGCAATTTCGCTCTATGAACCCTGTTGGGCTAACAGCCACTGTTAATAAAATACTCTGAAATTCTAGGAAAAAGTAGTAACAGTACTAGATAGGATGAAACGCGGGTTCGATTCCCGCCGAGGCTGTGTTCTTGCTCACCACTCAATGCTCTTAGGTATGGAGATTTGTCTAACCCTTACCGGCTGTAGTTTTTTTCCAGACTTTTAAAAATCACTGAATAGCTGAAATTTTGGAGATTTTAGCAGTATCTTTGCTTTTGAAATGCTCTCTCAGTGAGCCGTGGCAGTAGGAAGAAATTACATTTTACCTTAGCCGCGCATTATTTGTACAACTGGCGCCTGTCATGGCTTTTCGCCAGGCATTTTGAACATATTCAATAGCTCAAAAAACAATGGTTTTGAGGCAGGTTTGATTTTTCAAAAATGCCTTCATATGCTGCAAAAGCTAAAGGAATACTAAGTTTTTGTTTTCGGAGATATATGCACCAAAACCATACGAGAGCGTAAAGGAATTCACAATCTATAAGAATATCGAGAGAATGTCAAAATTTTTTGAAAAAATCTCCAAATAAATAACGACAATTGCTTTGTGTTCAGCAATTTGAACTAACATTTGTTATGGTCTAGTTTTCGTTACTTATTCGGTAGTTTTTTATGAAAGTTTTTAGGTTTTTCTTGCAAGAATTGTAGAACAGATTTTGTTTCATCGTCCTACAGGTATTGAATCCTGTTGAACTAGGAACAGCACTGAAATCGCTATTTTTCAAGCTAACGAATGGTTACTAAAACATCAATAGAAAATTTGAGTTCAGTTGAAAAGGCTCATAAATGATCATGTTATAAATTTGGTATAAGTGATTCCCAGAAGGTTATCAAAAAAGGAAAGCGCTTGAAATTTCTGAGGTTTCTTCCAGTTATTTCCGCAGAGACTGACCAACGAAATATAGAAAATTTTTTTCATTGAGCCACTTCAAGCGATGTATGATGTTGTGAATATATCCATTGATGCAGGGAGAGAATGAGGTGTCGAGTCCCGACTGGCGCGAAAATTTTGCACATCACTCTACATCAATGGTTATATTTGAAAATATCAAATCTATGTCATCGAACATCACAACGGGTTAGGGATAATTGTTATGAGAATACTCACCTCGTGAGCGCTTATTGTTAGCGAGTTGTCATCGATACGGCCGGATCATCTGAAAGCAGTCTAATGACTATTCACCTATAGCTACTTCATCAAGTAGAAATTTATCGGCGATTCATAGCAATAACATTATTAAGCGTTTTGAGAAGGATTTATCGAATTCCGCATGAAATGCAACACTTCGGAGTGAGATGTTTGTACTATAAATTTATGAGAGCCATCATTTTCTACCTTAAGCTCCGAATATCCATGCTAAGTTAATTTTATTTTCTTTTCGAATTGTCAGACGCCCAAATGTGGCTTGATGGTGTCGAACAGCAGAGCCAAACCTTCATGACTGCCGGATAAATGATTGCGCAGTATATTTTGCGGAACGAAGACTAATATCGCGGCGATTTCACCTTAGTCAGAGCCGCTAAACTACTTATTTGAAAGAGTACAGCTACTCGCCGCCACACACTTTTTCACAATAAGTTAAGCTCCCTCAAGCTTTATAGAAAAAAAGGACAGTTTCTGAGACTATTTTCTTTCTTCATGCCAGAGTTCAATGAAAGTCGACTTTTTTAACCTAACTACTGTTACAGTATGAAAAATAGTTCCCTAACAATGCAATTTTCAAGGGGTCGCCTGTAGGTATAAAGAAACACTGAAAATAAGTGGTTTTAGAAATGTGTAAAGTGATATTCATTAATGCAAAGTTTCATAGAGGGTCGGTCTTTCGAAATACATTAAATTATGCGATACTAATCATAGCTATGTGCAATGTAAAATCGAATCACTCATACAATACACTCAACATTTTGTTACTGAGATGCTTTTTCATTGTATTTTATGGGAAAACACTAGGAAATTAGATATAGGTCTAAGCTTACTGGTGCAATGATAAAGTGTGAAAGAATAACAATGGAATGTTAATGATAAAATGATGAATAATTGGGCATCAAACAAATGACCGTCAAGGTTAAACTGATGCGTACTCAAAACCTCAAAGAATACAAAAAAAAATGGAACTGGAGAATGGAAGGAGACAGACATTGTGATAGAAACACATTCGCAACTTTATCGAAAAACTGGCTCTGTGACTCATAGCTCATCTGATGCGTTAATAGAAGTAAACCAGAACTAACTGATTGTAACTGGTGTCGATGGCAGAAGAAATACAAATGTCATTGCTGTTTCAGCAAAAATCGCCATACTTCCGTGATGTCCGATCGTCAAACGGAATCCCTTTCTGAATTGCGTCACCAAAAAGCATACAGATTACTTCTCCGAAGCGACCACTCTCGGCACTGGGCGAAAAGTATCACGGCTTTGCCATGAAATACCAACGCTGATGATTCCGCAAAAAATCATCCACACTGGAAAATTGGCACTATAACGTTCATATAATTCGTTGGTTTCCCCAGTATCATCTATTCTCAATCGCCAACTTGGAGCAGTTGTGAACTATTTGGACAAGACGTTATCGGTGATCGTGATTCGTAATGGAAAGCCATTCCATACATTCGTTGCCGGAGACTTCAGTGGCAAAAAGGTAAGCGTCTATGTTAATGTGAATATATGATTGAAACGGGCTGTAGGAAACCGAAAAGAATACAGCAGTAGTCCTGGCCAACCTTTACTAGTAAAGGAATCTCCTTCTAAAAGTACTTTGCCACAGGAAAGAATAGTGTTATATGATGTGGAAACAGCATTCTTATACAGTTTATGCGAAAATTAATCACACGCCTGTAGAAAAGAGATGCCCTTTCTGTAATATTATCCCAGTTCAATTTCTCAGTACCGGATTGATCACTGGCTCATCAGCATAAAGATTCTATCCACTCGTCAAATTGAGCTAATGGTTTAGCCCATGGATAGATACAACTCGATTGTATCTAACATATTCTGAATGGAATCTGTTCCCAACAGTTTTTGAGAACAGAGAGAGAAGTTCGACCGAGAACTGCTAGTTTATAGCAAAAGGCAAATCCACTCCACGTCGCAGAATGTTCTCAAGAAACTCTAACTACCAGTGTCCATTAACTACAAAAGTTAGATTGAGGTTTCACTGTATAAAAACTCCTGTCGTCATCCCTAAACAAAGGGGGAACTGTGCATTTGATAAAAAGCGAGCGATTTATTGAAGAATTTGTGTATTCTACAGAACAGACATCAGTTCTTGGAAGAAAAAATTTTATTCAGGCACCCACCTTTGCAATGACATTCAAGAAGGATGGAAACCGAATCTTTATTCAAGCCTGATAATCCGTATTAACTGTGGCTACAATAAATACCACTTGGAAAAGATCTGTCAACACGAAAAGTTCGTTTACGATGAGACTGGTTTGATAAACACATATCGCTTTTATATCGAATGTTTTGCCTACTACTCGGCAATTCAGGTATGTGATTGAAACGCAAACCTCTTATAATATTAGGAAATAAGAAATTCAGTCCAAATACTTTTGAAACAGTTGTAAAACCTGGCGCGAAGAAATTTCACTGCATGTTTTGCCAGTGCAATGCTCTTTTATTAAGAGTGACCAAACAGAGGTAAAATTACCATCATCTTTCTTCTATTGATCATAGGAGAGCACCACGTCGCACTCAATCATCTTGAACTAGTTTGTGAATGAAATGTTGTACGTACATAGGAAAAAACTCTATATTTCACCGTTCTATGCTCTTATGACTATATAATCAAGAATGATAACGATATGTAAAAACTCGGACCCCAGGCGGGAGTTGGAACCTGGGTTTCACACTCACCGGTGAATCATTACCATAGCCCTCAATTCTTACCACTCCTTTTGCGATTTAAGAATTAACAAAGCTACTAGCAATCAACTGTCAATATTGTTAGCATGCGCTCACGGTAAGGGTGAACGCTGGTTCACCTCCTCTTTGAGGTTGCGAGTTTCGTATACCAATCACCATTTTTCAAACAAATGTAGTTCACCTTTCCTCATTAGGGTCTACGCTGCGAAGCATACCTTAAATGAATATGCAAATAGAGGGAAAGTAACAACATGGCCCACTTTCCTACGCTGCTTAATGGTGCCCTGATGCTAGATATATATATATATATCTATATAGATATAGATATAGATATAGATATATATATATATAATTGTGTGAAAAAGCAACATGCGTGATCTGAGAAGTCTTCATCTGATAAAGCTTTGTGGCTGATTTGTTCAGCTCCAGAGAAAGCATTTATGGCTGAACTACCGTTTTTCAATGTCCTGATTTCGTGATAGCATGGGCAATTGAATAGTTGACTCCAATTGGCTTCAACTTTCAAGGCACGTTTCCACTATTATAATTAGCAGTATTAAAAAAATCGTAGAGAATGCCTGAAACTTTAGAACATAGGGCATAATAACTTTTTTATGATGTGCATTCAATTTCATGGAAGCTTCGCATGCGTCCATATTCGTGACACTTTTGTGGATGTCGTAGTCGAACGTCATTAAAAATGTGTTTTTTGTTGTATTTTGAGACCAAGTCAAACAAACTAATTGAACAGTTGAAAAAGTGAGTGTTGAGCGCTAATGTACCTCGGTGGTGTAGAGGTAACACGCGTTTCCGGTACGGACGAAGCGGCGTGGTCGACTAGCGTCTGAGGTCGCGTTTTTGCCCACCAATGCTGTCAAGCACATCAGGAACATCATAACACTGCAAAAAATGCAGTAAAAAATACTAGAAATTTCGAGTATTAGTTATTACAATGGCGTCAGCCCAACTGGGTTTATAAAGCGAAACCTCACACCCGACCAATCATGTTAAAGGTTGGTGGCAAGACAGTTAACACTGGGATGTTAGGTGGTGGCGCCAATGTACTTGGTGGTGTAGTAGTAGCACGTGTTCCCGGTATGGATGAAAACGCGGGTTTGTCTCCTATCCGAGGTCGTATTTTGCTCATCCATTCAATTCTCCATTTGATTTAGTTTAAGAACGAAAGCGATACATCAGACTCCGTTGTAGTAACATAGACTTTCCAAGCTTGGCTCAGCTTCTGGTTTGGTTAATCCCCCTAGAAAGTCCGCACTAGCGCCTTCTTTCAGGAAGGTTTTCAAATAGTTGTGTGCAGGACTAATCGCGCCAACATATTCAAATGCACGTTGTTGGCGGTAATGGATTGTAATCGGTCCTTGTCGTCATTGGGTGTCCATCTCCCTAAGAAAGCACTCAAAACCAGCATCGTGCTTTACTCTGGCGCTTGACGACGAGCGCCGATGATATTCCCACTCTTCTGAACAAGGTTCAATGTCCAAGTTAGAATCGTCAAAAGTAAATGCTTTTCTCCGTTTCTTTTGCGTAAGTATGAAGGATTGACAATGCTTTGAACGAAAGCCATTATACAAAAAGGTAGAGCAAACTTTACACACCAACTGATTTGTAGATCGCTGATGTAAAATTATGTCAAATAAATGGAACTTTTGTTCTTTAAATAATGGGGGCTTTGTAAGAGCTTCAATGCATTTAGAATAATTCATTTTCACATAGATGGAGTTATTGATAGAAACGATGAAAACATAAGGTTTTTTTGTCACACTAATTGCATTCATTCTGATCTTACTAGCCCATCCACGATCCATCACATTGATGGTGGACAAGCCATTACTCAAATCCTGTCCCGTGAACGCGATTCTCTTGTGCATCAGATCAGTATTTATCTAGCAGTTAGTATGAAAAACTCTAAGTTTCTCCAGTACTTTCACGTCACAATACGAAGCGACTACCCACTTTTCTAAGGAAATATTACTCATATTCCGAATTTTCAATAATTTACTGCATTTTGTCGCAGTGTTATGATCAATCATGCATTCCAAAGAGAATTGAGTGGTGAGCAAAAACACGGCCTCAACTGGGTTCATAAAGCCAAATCACATACCCGACCAAACCTGTTTAAGGTCGGTGGCTGATAGCTGACACAGAGATGTTGAAGAATGAGTGGTGGAAAAAATGTGCCTTGGTGGTGTAGTAGTTAAGCACGCGTCCCGGAATAGGATGAAACGCGAGTTCGATTGCCGCCGAGGTCGTGTTTTTGCTCGCACTCAATTCTCTTAGGAATATAGGAAAATGATGCTTTTTCCAAATTTATTCGTTTTGATAGCATACCGTTTTTGTTCAAACACTTCGATCATGATTCTTTACTCCACGATCAGCTCTCAAGAACACCGCGAAATAACTTTGAGAAAACTTCCATAGGACGCATAGGATTGTTAAGGACACAAAAAAATCTCTAAAAATCTTCTATACACCAATGATAAATGAAACATACTATTGATTGAATTATTGAAATTTGTTCAGAATGCTTTGACAGCTAAACGCTCTGAAGTTTCAAATCCCGTTACATGGATAACAACTTTTGCCTCAAAATCCTTACCCTATAGTCTCTGTGCTGTATGCGCGCCCTTTGGGGCATCTGTACTGATTCCAAAATCACCTTTTAGGTGATTTTTTGGAGGGACGGGGAGTGATTTACCTTCCTTGCCGATGTACTCATACCCTTTACAAGAGGTTAAAGTGAGGAGTACCTAAGGAATATCGCTTTTTTTCCTGACAACACCAATCATCAAGTGCTGATTTCTTGGACATTGCCTCCTGTAGATCCCAAGTGCAAGATATTGCCTCGTATCTCAAGGCGTCTAGGAAACTGCTGATCAGTAGCATCTACAGAGGAGTCAACAACATAGCTTAGTTTGCTTCGACTATTGGCGAGTCTATTTAGCGCTATTATTGCACGTTCAGTAGTCTTAGATACTCGTTGAAGAAATAATTACGGGCTGCACACTATGGTCGATTAAAGATTAAATTTATGCGGATATTATTCTAGTAACAAATCATCAAAACAATAGCCATAGAAACTGCACAGAACACGATTGCCCCAAGAAGAGATTCAATTTATCGGATAGAGAAACGAAACTTTGAAAAGACTGTTGAAATACAAAATTACGTAATGTGTAGGACAAATAATTAGGAAACTGAAGGCACAGATCCTCAGAGAAATTTTAGAGAATAAATATAGAGAAAATCTTTGACATAGCATTGGAATTTCAAGAAAGATATGAGAAATTCGTGATAGCTTTTCAAGTAGTCTTCCTGGAAATAGATTCGTGCACTTTTACGTGCACGTTTGTAACACACAAGGCTTCTTTATTCTAACGTATCAATATTATATGTTATAACTATGTTTCCAGGAATACTGAGTAATATCTGTAAATCAGAATCCTAGGCGGGGGTTGACTCCGCGTTTCAACCTAACCGGGTGTGCAGCTGTTCAGCACGAATTGGCATCCAAAGAAAGGTGCCTAAGTTCCCAATGTCGCAAATCTTACTTAAAAAACGATTTCGCTGCTATTTTGAAAATATCAAATATCACAACGCTTATTTTGAAAGATCTGAAAATAAGGTGAACCAAAAGCGTTGTGGAAATTGATGAATAAATTATAAATTTCTGGTGATTAGGCTTTTCTAATGATTGAAGAGGGCTAGTCAGTCATACCGCATTACAAAAACAGCAATAAAAGAAGTGCATCCATTGTTGACAATAATGCAGTAACAAAAGAAAAAAAAACGCCATTTTCTAACCAACTGATGAACGAGCAATTACACTACAGCTTGTCCAGTATGCCAGCTAGTGGGTATTCAAATAAATTATTACTGTCAAAGAAATCTGCTAGAATTGCAAGTTCAAATGAAGCTGAGTCGTATTTTTATGGGTTTTGTAGTCCACCCGCCGATGACTTAATATCCTGAAGGCATCTGATTGGTTCTCCTCCTAAAATCACCACATGCACGGATTCCATCAGAATCTACTGTTATTCCTTGCACGATTCCCACGAATCCGCTTGTGTTACGAAATCTTTGGCCAAATTGCGTCTGTAGAATGTTCTTCAGTTCCTGGAAATTCATTTTGCTTCAAGAGATAGACAATAAGTATGCCAAACTTTTACCAATGTACTTTAGCTGAATAGGTTTACGCTAATTACTTAAAGTTTCTAGTATATTAACTACATTTTTCGCACTGTTATGACGTATATACTCTAGAGAATTGATTGGTGAAAAAACACAGCCTTAGCCGGGAATCGAACCAGCGTTTCATCATTATCGCTGACGCGTGCTCTACCACTACACCACAGAGGCACATTTGCACCACCAATCATTCTTCAACATATCTATGTTAGCTATTAGCCACCAACCTTTGAAGGGATTGGTCGGCTATGCGATTTTGCTTCACAAACCTAGTTGGGCTGTCAGCCATCGTAACAACTAATACTCGACATTTTTAGTATTTTAACTACATTTTTCGCAGGTTATAATGTTTCGTATAGGTCGCGTTTTTGCTCACCACTCATTTCTCTTAGCTGACTAGATTTTTGCTCACCACTCAATTCTCTTAGTTGACTAAGTAGTCAAGTAATCGAGTTTTTCATTATTTTTTTCGTTTTTTCGTTCAAAATTCTCAAAGTCGATATGCGCTTATCAAACCAGATCAGTGGAATGTGGTTGCTAAGAGCTACGATATTTCATATCAGAGAAAGAGTGGTAGCAGAGCGGTGGTATGGGTGAAGTAGTTGTGGCACGTCCACCCCCGCCCCGATATGGGTGAAACGTGGGTTAAATTCTCGCTTGATGTTGAGTATCCTGCATAATACTCAGTTTTCTAAGATTCTCAACGCATTAACTGATCATTTGCACTGTTTTTCCGACATCCAAGCTGTACTTTACCTTTGGAAAAGAATCGTCGATTTGTGTGATATCGGGTGTGAACTGATTATGAACAAGTGGTGAATCGATGGCTTGTTTGATAGTTTCGCCAAAAACCAACGATCGCACAACTGCCTGCAATTCGATCATTCAATCAGATCGTTCTCTAACCTCGTTCAGTCAACTCTCTGTCGATGATTTGCCTCACCTTTGCCACTGAAGAAATGATTCTCGAGCCACCAGAGCCACCCACTACCATTTTTGGCTAAACGAGCACAACTTAGAACATATTTACAACCAGGAAAAGAATTTATCAGTTTAATTACTCATTGAATTTTTTTGTATATTTTCTCGTATTCAAATAGAAGTGCAATTTATTGTAATATTATATGGCTTATAATTGCTCTAATAGCCTATGACGTAATAACAAAGCTCAAATATTTAGTCGGTGCTTTTTGGGTGAAATTATGACGACTGCGAAGTTATAAAAAAGATGGTGACATTTTTTGAAGCTGCCCTTTATCGTAGAAACTTTAGGAAAAGCTCATCCTCTGTTGAAGACGTGGTTTCACCTCACAGGCTAACAGTCAGTTCATGGAAGTCACTGTTATCTCACCGGACGTTGAAATGAACTCAACTCAACTTTCATCTTCCGTGATTTTTTTTTTCAAAAAATACATTTAGCGACAATTGAAATGGAATTGATAAACACTGGCAGCTTGCCAAGTCGTCGAGTTGACTAGGAATTTACTTCGAGTAATCAGTGCTGTTAAGATGGTTGACAATGACGGTACAGTTGACTGACAAAAGCGTTTGTAATAAATTCTCACAATATTTGTTTCGAAATTTTATACCCGTAATTATATGGATTTTTAATATATTTGTCACTAGCTCCTGAGCCATAAAAAATAAATCAGACTGACATCTCCCGTGCGTTTGTTAAATATGACCATCGGGCTCATGCTGCTCATCGGCCGCTTTCCTGGTTCGATAAAGTTCGTTTCCGAAGGAGCAAATCCGAACCTTAACATGATCTCTATTAATAAATGGTCACTTCCAAGTGTCCTCACAAGGATTATGTGAATAAAGTATAGTTTTGGAAAAATATTGTGCACAAAAGAATATACAGCTCATTTTAGAATGATGAGCAAGAATCGTTGATAATTCTACTTGATCAGTATGAAATGGAATAAGCCTAGACATCTTAAATTAAATGAACCGGTGACTATTTGGCTAGAAGTAACCTAATTCTTAACCTCGAACAAAATGTCTTAGCTCATGGTGAACTTCATCCGTTACACTGAAGAGCAAAGATTTAACAGCGAAAGCGGCCTCTTGGAAAGCTATCTCAGTATTAAAGCGATAGGGAGAGTTTTTTCTCGGTATGTTCATGAGTTTTCTGGTTGATGCTTGTCAAAAATCCTGCATTGTCACCGACATAATATTAAATTAATATTGGAAAGGATTATCAGACGTTTCGGAAGAATACTACTCGCGTATACTTGCGACGATAGAAATTGTCCATACGTAAAAAGAAGTGCGAGTAAGAAACAGTTGAGTGAACTGAATGACAAGTGCGAAATAGACGGAGTAGCCGAGCCCACTGCCTTATAATGCCAAGGTGAGTCCAATGGACTTTTTAACTGGATGGACTTATAACTTTGGACATTGAGCAGTCTATCTTAATGCACTGAGCTTTTTTACTGCTCTTTTGCTGTCATTTAAACTCTTGCCCGTACATATGCTGTGGTTTACTCTATATCACAGGATTAGATGGTGTCTTAATAAATCCATACATAAAATATCATGCACCAGTATTAGTGGGTCAGTGATGACTATAGATTTCAACATAAAATAGGGACGAGAGTTGTGTGGAACAGAAGTGTTGACAAAATTTCAATTGCTCTGTCTTGTAATTGCTAAAGTTGTCGCCTCAAAAAAATTTCCTTAAAAATTTTTAGAATACGCCTGACATATAGCGGTGGGGGGTTACTGTTTGGTAAGCATAAGGCTCTGTTTTGACCGCTTCCCAAGGACATTCGAGCACTTCACCTTTTTCCGAGGTGAGTTTTTGGGATCACTTCGCTTATTCCGGCTCGCACAAGATCACGTCGGTTTGCACTGAAGATATGAAAACCTCTTTGCCCGGGTACATCGGTATTCTTGGGTGAATGGACTAGACCAGCTTTAAGGGGCATCCATAGAGAAAGAAAGAAAAATCTTCAAGTAGTGGCCAAAACGTAACAGAAATACAAAGTTCCTCGTGGAGCATGCACATGAGAAAAATCTCGCAATGTAGGTAACCAAGTTTTCGCACGATATGTTATAACGAGTATGTATGATGTGCTATGGAAAGAAGTCTAACGAGAGATTTAAAAACCAAACCCATTTGCCATGCCTGGCGTCGAGAAATCATCCATCTCATCATTCCAAACGATTCCGTAAGCATTTGATTCGACTGTGGCTCCAAACCTAGACACAAAAACTTCGTAGTATTTTGGTTACTTTTTCGTTCATTTTGATTTTTTTAATGATCTTCTCCATAATAAACATAATTTTGATACCCGATGGCCAGTTTCTAATGTATTGCTCTAGTCACGACTCCGCTACTTGAGAACTTCTGATTTTATTAATCAAGTACTCAAATAAAGCAAGTCTGCCGAATCGTTGTCAGGCGTAAAAAAAAGAAGTAACTACCATTGATTTATTGTCGAAGTTGCGGAGACTCCATTACCATATTCATCAAGTACTGAGATATGTGATGTCCCATAGTCTGGAACCTGTAATCCATGTCAAAATTCTCTAAAGCTATTTTTCATTTGCTTCATACTTAAGAAGAAACGATAATAAAGATAATAAAAAACGAAAATGGTATGAACGCTGGTTGATTTCTTTGAAATACGCCATGCATTCTACTTCACTAGGCATTTTAGAGGTGATTAATCAAATGTACGTCCTATTCAAAGACTTATGAGAGTCGACTTACCTATCATATCAGTTCAAATCTTTATCCTCTCAGTCATGTCTACTAGCGATATCGAATGAACTTGGGGCTTTGCTACTTGCGACCTGTCGCAGCAGAAAGCGATACAAATCTTATAGTCTCCTTAGGTGACTGTCTTGGTTATAAAAGGAGTGTACGACTCAAATTTGGCAGATAAACTCATCTAACCATAAAAGTAAGGTTATCATCATAAAACCTAGCCGATGAAAATAGCGATTATTGATACGTGATAAACGAATTCATTAATTTAATCTGAAGGATAGGCATTTTTAGTCAAAGTCTCCTACTTTTTCATTCGTGAATCTACCTATTTTCGCGATTGGATGCATTAATGATGCAAACGAATGTCTGAACCATACCGATCATCACTTTATTTGATTTGCATCATACTTTTTTCAACTGTGTAGTTTCCAGTACTTCTAACTGCAATTAGTCCCCTAACATGCGTCGCATGTTGAAGATTGCTTTCTTCACGAACACTGTAAAATAGTGGTTGAAAACACCTCTCTTTGCCTTTAGAGGATAAACAGGCTGGGGTGGTCTGTAGAACGTTTGTTATTAATCGCAAGAGAGTGTTTGGTGTGAGGGTTATCAACCCCGTGTCGAGCATCACTAACCACACGGCCATCGGCCCCCTAAACCATAATTGATGGAGAAATATTTAAGTTCTCACTTTTAACACTTGACAGAGTAGTTAGCGGTATTTATTAAAAACTAAGTCCTTCGTTTAGCAGATCTTTTGTTGATCGCTTACACCGTTTTCTTGTGAGAGTCGGTATCAAACAATTCGCTGCACTAAAAATAATGCAATGTATTTAAATGCTAAAAGAGCAAATATGACTGAGGTGTAAGAGATTCCAATAGGGTAAGATTGTTAGAATGCAGGTTAGAGGTAATTTCCCGGAAAAGTTGACACGCTAATCGTGCAGCGCGGTGGTTAGGAGTGCATAGCAATACATGATAGTTGACTAAATTCCACCTCTCAGCCTCACCATGCCTTCCCTTCTTCCGGGGCCGACGATCAATCTATAGGGCAGATATGGATCAATCACCTCTTACAGTGCTTGATAAAGTCAAATGCATGATGCGTTCCTGACAGAATGATCAATGCTGACAGCTTTATTCCTATCCTAATACCTGTGACTGGGCATTTCCTCCATAGTAAGGCGCTGGCTGTGCTACGCTTCTCATACGTGTAAGTACCCACTTAGTGTACTCATTCGTCGTCAAATTCTTTGCTAGCGTATAAGCAGACGGTACAAATGCTACATCACCAAGAAGTGTTCTGGAAGTGAGATTTTCTTATATTGTTTATGAAGGCAAAACATGTAGCAGATAATCAATTGGAATTCATTTATTTGACCGCCTCCTGCGGTGTTATGGTCTTAAAATATTCCCGATAATGTGGAGTGCTGTGCAAAAACGTTTGCGCCAGCGGGAATCGAACGCAGATCTCATTGTTTCCGCGAGCGTATGCTAGTCGTTGCACCACCGACGCTCGTTTTGCACAGCACTCCTTTCACGCTACAACGCGTTATCTGTCAACAGCCAACCGTCGACGGTCTGGCGGGGCAGCCGCTTCCAATGCAGCAGATAAATGAACTGAATGAATTCGTAGACGAAAAATTTTGAAAAAATAATTTAAATTTTCCGCTGTATCTGGAATTGGACTTCATATTATGTGATCAAGAGAGTTCATACTATTCACAATCGGCCGGTTGGCTTAACGCACTAATCGCTGCCCCTTTAGCAAATAGTGCTGCTCGAAAAGAATCTTCGTTGCAAGGCATACACTCTGCTGCACAAAGTCATCTTTCTATGATGAGACATTGGAGGGACACATAGAAACGTCTTTCTAGTAAAAAAAAAATGCTAAGGTATCTTAAAAGTCAAAAATTGTCGGAAGTTGTCGACAAGGTGCCATCGCATGTAGTGAGCATCACTATTCTTCGTAAACCATTCAATATTTTTCAATTCAAAAGCATTATGAAAACTTTTGGCCATTATGAGTCAGAGAATCTGAGAAACGGATGATTTTATTGTAATATTTGATTACAGAAGTGGGGAGTGATATTATACAAGACTATGTGGCCATTCATTTATTCGTGGCAATGAACGATGGTGAATTGTTGCTGTCATAAAAAGAAACAAAAGATATTCATAATTGACATATGACTGGATACAAAAAATAACACGTGGATGCCCAGTGACAGTTCAAAATACAATTTTTTCGCAAGATGCGGCTTTTCCCCTTCAAAAATTCGGGATTTTAGAGGAAGCGTCTTCGTTGCTTCCAGCTTCCAGCGATGAATAACGTTCGTAGTTGAGTATAAGTGGATGTACAGAATTATTACCCAGAAACGACAAAACAAAGCCCTTCCACGTTTCTATAGCAGTCTCAACTCGTAAGGTTCACTATTAATAATAAATTTCTCCTAATTATCAGTGATGGCATCGTATTGCAAGGTGCAGTGTAAGTTTTGATGAACATGTCATTGTTTTATAAATGTTTTGACATATTTCAACGAAAAATACCTTTATTGAAGTTTCATCTATAAACTCCGCCTTTTAGTGATAACAGATTCACTTCTATTGATAAAAAGTTTGCATTCACTACGAAATAATAACGTGGTGAAGACTACGTGTTCGATGGCAAGGTCGATCGCGCCAACTGCCGCGCGAGCGACCAGCGCGACGCCGCTTCCTTTCAACGGCCGAAGTGAAAGAGTTAATTCAGTTTCGAGCAACATCTTTTGAGGAGGCAATGCAATAGCCATGTTAAAGAATTATTTTTCATCTTTTACATAAAAAAGGAGCAATGACCCTCCAATGATTTATCACCAAACCGTTTAACGACTGTTAGCACGTACTGGACTGCATTGAGTATCAACCTGCGGGGTCATCCAAGCCGACGAGATGGACATTTTTTTCGGTAAACTCTATTACGAGTAAACACCAGCCAGAAAGTGCTACTGTTTTAAACTGGTCTTGGCCAGTCCCCATCTTCATAAAAAAGCCAATATCTGTGAATGAAAAACACCCTGGAATGGATTGAGACACCAAAAGAAATCTTGTTTAGGATATGAAGTGATAAATAGTGTAGGAGCTTTTTGGTCCTTGTGATCACGGGAAATCCAAAAATAAAGTTTAGCGGCCACGAAAATGGATTAACTCTGCGAAAACGGCCACATTTCGTGGAATATACACAAGCTGTGCCTGGATCTTTTGCCGCTTAGAGGATTTCTATCAGGCTTTTAGTCGTCATTCGATAGCTTAAAAAACGTAAATGTGATGCCGTACTTCTTCCAAAAGGCTTTTTTAGGAAGCTGTACTAGCAAAAAGAAGCTATGTTTCACTTTTGCCCTTCTTTGTTTGCACGGTTAGGGTCTGTGGGATTGCTTTTTACCAGCTTTCAGTGGCTACTTGATAGCTTCAGTTTCAGTGATTTTGCAACTGAGATGATGTGAAACGAAATTTTTAGGCGTGATCTAAAAAACAGTCGATTGAAAAAAATCTACAAAGGATTTTCAAAAACCAAACTCGTTTTCAAAATGGACGAAATTTGAGTCATCTGATATCACTAAAGCTGTTGTGAAATTAGAGCACAGACGCCAAACATGCGAAAAATGTCCGCTAAACGCCATTTTTTTTTTTGGCTTCTAGCGTGCGCAAGAAAGGCCTTTTCAGAAATCAACCGTAGTTTCGAAATCGCTGATTCGAGCTATCAAATGGCTACTGAAAGTGTTTGATAAAAGAGAAATTGGTTCCTTTCCAAAGAGTTGATAGACTTAAAACGGGAACTTATCCCATTTCGTTTATAACATGCATTAGTAATTTAAAACTTTCAAAATACTCAAACGAGTTGTGCAAGCTTCGTAATATTGCTTAGTAGATGTGAAAGTTCGGAAAATGACGAAAGCATGACAAAATTGATGAGCAGAACACGACGAACCGTTGAGCATAGCCAAACTTCATAGCTTCGATGAACTGGTGCATAACCTTCGGATCGCTATGAATATCAGCTTTATGTCCTTGTGGATATAGGCCTGAAACTTGTGAGTTATGGAAAGTGTAAACTGTTAGAAAAGTTATGACTGTCCACATTCATAAACTCTCTTTTAAATTTATTTCTTTAGCAACTTGATGTTTATACATTGCAACTTGCAAAATTTGACCACAACAGAAGTCAAAGTCTCAGGATTTTGGCATGGAACTCTCAGAATACTTTCAGTTGTGCCTCTTTTTGTGAGCCCCTTTCCTAATTTGTGAGTCGAACTTTAGAACGACTATCTTAAGAGAATAGTCTACCTTGTTTTCACTGATTACTAATTACGGAATAAAGAGGTATTGATACACAATTGGTCTTTACACTAATATCATGATTTGATGACTACTGCATGTAAATTTTAAAGCATTTTCTTGATTAGCAGACGTTAGGTTGGTAGTAGTAGCAGTAGTAAAGAAGTCGCAGTACAATGGCTGACACTTTGGTGACCTCACCTTCTTCGGGAACCTGTGCATAAGTGGAAATTTGAATTTTTTTTTAGTCTTCAAATACAACGCACATCCAGGCCCCTGTAGAAGGTGAGGTAGCCGAAACGTTAGTCAGCGAACTATTACTACTAGTACTGCTATGAATTTCGCAAGTGCCAATGAAAAAAGTTTTTTAATTTTACACAAATCAATCATTAATGCCGAGGGTAATGAAAGGACGGCTTTTTGAACTATTACATACCTCGTAATTACTATTTGAGCCAACATGTGATGTGGCCCGTAAAATGGGCTGACTTATAGAGCCCGCTATATGCGTTTCAACCTTGACGGTCTTATCAGTTGGGCGGTACAGTTCGTCTTTAGCCAGTTCTATCGGGAAGCTCAGTCCCCTATACTAAGAGTAGGCAACGCCGAACATCTCACACTGTCTGTCAAGTGGAATTATCACCGAGTAGACAGTGTTATGCACCCGATTGCTCTTGGATGGTATCCTTTTTTTGGCATTTACTTGTTTACAGCATATTATAGTAATATCAAAGTCATTAATTTGTAAAGGAAGTTTTCAATAGCCAATTCTGTGTTTTTCCCATCAATGTGTTCTGTGGTGCTTGTTTAGAGTTATTTGCAAAGCGACAAAAGGAGGGTCAGCGACGCACCAGACATCACCGCGACAATGAGCTGAGTGACGGAGAATGACGACGGCGGTGGTCCTCCACACATAGCGAGATCACCACGGAAGCGGACGCGCTCCATTCCTTGGTAAACCTTTGGTTGGTAGTTAGTCAAATCCTCTTTAGTGATCAAGCCACCTGAAATCCTCTAATTTCATCTGTTTCGATCGAAAAACGAAAAAAAAAACAAAACGAAAACTAACTAAATTTCGATTTTAACTTATCTTTACTGAAAGCATAAACTTCTTCACTGGAAATATCTTTTGGTAAGTATTTTTGTTTTTCTCTAAAACCCGATTCCGATTCCTTTAGAGGATTATTTAACCTCAAGGGATCGACGGAACCGAGGGAGGGTGCTACTGATGAGTCCCAATAGGACGAAATAGGCGCCTATATAGCACTAGACCTATGGCTCAAAATAAGTCATATCCTTATCAGATTAAATAATTTTGAGCGGGTCTGTAAAAAAGCAGTCGATAGCAGAAGTATAGTTCATTTTAAAAGCCGTAAGCTCGACTGCCGGTCACCACAAAGTCAGGTAAGACCATCATCCGACTTTGGGTGATTAGTTTTTACTCGGCGCCGATTCCTTTAGAGGATTATTTAACCTCAAGGGATCGACGGAACCGAGGGAGGGTGCTACTGATGAGTCCCAATAGGACGAAATAGGCGCCTATATAGCACTAGACCTATGGCTCAAAATAAGTCATATCCTTATCAGACTAAGAAGAAAATTTTTCCGTTATAGAACAACCATTTCTTGCTACTTAGGTCGTCTAGTATGATAGTTAGATGATCATCAAGACAGCCATATCTCGTACCATATACCATGACACAGATATTATATAGCAATTTTGCTACATCTAATGGAAAGACTCCGTTTGTATAAGCGGATGATTGCTGGTGGACAACTGGCTTAGGTTCGAAATTGGAAATAATGTACCTCTTGAGCACTCCAAAATATTTCTTACTGATTGCTAAGGCTTCTGCTAGAAAGATAACTCAACGACTGTTGCGCTCAATTATTGACTTTGACTTTGTGTGCATAGTGACCCCAGTTACCCCGTTGACTATTCCAAGATTAAACCCAAAGAAATCAACCTTTCTTGATTTTCAGGCTAAGTTTTCCTGGAATTGAACGATATCGCTTATCTAGGGATCCGTGTTACCACACATCTTTTAAAATTGGAACTGTTGGATTTATCCATACGTAAGCTTGGCCAAAAACAAACTAATTCAATTATCCAACGATGCTGAGTGATATGCAAAATATTCCACCTCAGGCAAGAGTTGAACCTGCGTTTCACGCTTAGTGCGGAAGTGTGATGAACTATTTTGCAACAAAAAACAATCGCTGGCTTCTTTTTGATCACTTTTTTTCATTGGTAAGAACTACCAAACAAAACAACGCAATATTGCAGAAATAGTTTTCAAAAACCTTTGTAATGACTTTGGTGATAAGTTAAGAACTTACCTTCTTCCGCCATCTCCTTGGCAATTGTGTCAGCCATTTTGCCGCGATAGAACAGTTCCACTGGATCTTGCGAATCTGCAATCATCTCCAGTGTTTTGGCTAGTTTCAATCGAGGTAGAAGATCTCCAGCCTTGTAGGTTGAGTTTGTAAGTGGATTGATCCATGACCTAATTATTAAAGGGATCGAAAAATTCGTACTATGATAAGAATCGCTTACAGTAATAGATGAGAAAATTTTTGTTTTTACACTTTATAACACCCACCTCATACTGGGATAATGACGGAAGTGAGCTTCCTTCACTTTCATCACATAATCGAGATAAACCGACACTGGAACTCCTTTCCGACAAAGCTGGATTGACGGTCGAATAAGATCCTTCCAAGAAGCACGACCTAAAAAGTTTTTAGAGAGCGAAACAGATCAGTTCACCAGATGACTTACGGTGGAGACTTACAAACCTTAACCGTAGCCAAATCGCAAGTAGAAAAATTAAGAAGTCTTGTTTTAAAAGTGCGCAGTTAAACACAAAACAAGCTAGAGGTTGATCTATTTAACCTACTATATATATCCCATTACATCAGTGCTTCCACTTAGTTTTTTTACCTGAAGCAATTAAGGTGAAAAGCTTCTCGCCAAAAGTAGCGATGCCCTGGTATTTGGGTATGCTCAGATAAGAACTCCATAATGAATAATAGGATAACAGGTCTATCTGATCACACTGATATATTTATAGCCCTCAAATCAGCCGCGGGTTGTCCACTTCACTCAGTCTTTGACATCATTAACTTAGAAAATATTTACCAGAGCCGAACTGTGTGAATGCGTGCCAATACCCAGCCAACTCTCCAGGTGTAGCAACTGCTCTGAACCCTAAAATGTCTTTAATTTTTGTCATCTCATGCATTGTCAGTGTAATCTCTCAGATCATTCTCTTAACACTTTTGACGTAATTAATTTTCATTTCATCAATTTTAGGCCAATATGGACCGAAACTGCCGGTTTGGTTCGCATCCATAAGAAAAAACGTAAGAGAAAAACATAAAGAGCTATCGATGGATTTATAAAAAGAATTTCTAGCATTTTTTTGACTGAACGCCATGATTTCAGTGCATACGAGGCAAACAACAGAGTTATTTTCGAGAGTTCTTTCTTGTGAAGGCTACCACTTTGAGTAGCAAACAGTGAAGCGAAATTTCGTACAATCGTTGTTCTGCGGGCTGCGCTGAAATCTATACATTTTTTGTGCTGACTTTTTGGGAATTAGGAAAAAATTAGGACAAAAGTAACATTACGAGAAACATATTTATACATCTGTGTTGAAACTGGTGATAGTGGAACGGTTCGTGTACATGACCCCGATAGAGTAAAATGTGGGTCCTAGCTGACGCAGAAGTTTTGCACATCACTTTACATCACTGGGTATATTATAACGCCTTAGCACTACCAAAGTCGATTAATTGAGAAGAATTTTATCTGTACTTTATTGACAGGGTGGAACATTGCTTATAAGCGAGTCGTATCGTCCCATGGTACACGTGAAAAATTACTGCCTGCTGTCTGAGAACGATTACTTTTAAGAACCGATCGATATCATTTTTATTTTCTATGTCCCCTACACATCATTTGTGCAAATTCCAGAGCTTTTGACATTTCACAACCCATTTCGGCTTCAGCTTGGAAATTTTGTCCTCTCAATGAATGTAGCAAAATATTATTCGAGGGCACAAATCGGTTAACGGGAACAAGTAAATATTCGGCTCCATTTTTTGGACAGGAACTTTTTATGCGAAAGTTGGCAATCATTCGATAGCTTAAATCTCTGGGTAAAGCAATATGTGTGCAGATTTTCAAAAATGGATGTTTGCAACTTTTTTAAAGAGAGGGAAACTTTTGTGTTTCACACACGAATTTTTATTCGCAAGACAGAGCTCTTTCTTTAGACCATCAGAAATTTCAATAGGGTAAGATTTGAAGATCCCAATGACATGTTTATTTTTTGGAAACACCTCTTCTCTGCAGTGCGGCAGGGAGAGGAAGATACATATGCGAGCACGTGATCTTTGGCTAATTCACGGGCTGAGAGGTTAGCAGGGAGACTTGCCGCGATCACCAATCGGTGAGGCCTACGTGAAGTGCGATTTCTGTTATCTGTCCAGAAATTCTTATTACGCTTTGGGAGAAACTCCATATTAAACGTTTTATTCTGATACTAAAAGATTTTTCTTACACGTGAAGTGCCTTTCTTGCTTCCAGCGAAGTAAAAGGCTAATTGTGCAGCTGATGTAAAGTATAATTTTATTTTGAATTTGACACCGTTATAAAAGGGCGTTATAAAAAGTTGGCCCTAGGCCGCACTAGCCAGAATCTTAAGCTATTAGGATTACTAACGTTCCTGTGAAAAGTCCTTATTGAGCGAATAGGGTCGAATAGTGATTTGTTCTCCTATAATCAAATTGAACTTATTCGAGCTTTTAGGTTGATACAAAAGTAATCGCGGTTTATGCATTGTTGAAATCTGCTGTTCGACATTAAAACACCTTCTTAAGCATATATTGTTTTGTTACACATCTTTTAATGCGCATTTCTCTTTTCATGTTTCGTTGTTGATAGCGTAATACTTTCTGCCTATTTCCTGTATATTTCAAACTACACAGGATGTTGACATAAAGCAAATCCGAGCAATTGACTTGTTCAATGTTAAAAGTCGTTGTAAAACAGTGGAGACAACTCGCAATATCAGTAACGCATTCGATTGAGGAATTACTAACAAACGTTTATTGCAGAGTACTCAAGAAGTCTCGTTAAAAAAAGGGGAAAGCCTTGAAGATGATGAACATAGTGACCGGCTAAAATATGTTGACAACGATCATTTGCAGGCGAATGACCTATGCTGATCCTTTCAAACCTACACGAGATGCTGCAGAAAAGCTTAATGTCGTTAATCCTACATTCGTTCGCTATTTCAGCGTATTGCAAAAGTGATTCCCCTCCCAATGTTGAATTTGGCCTAGTAAAGGCGTTCACACGAGGACTGCAAGAGAGCACAGGGAAAGGGTTGAAAAGGCACGGAATTTCTTGATTGACCGCATCAATAACTACTCAGATATATCCAAATAGATGAATATTATGGAATGAAATTGCTGCTGAAGTGTGCAATAGATTCCAACTTTTGTTGATTCGTTTTCTTTCTAACGAAGAAAAATCTCAAACTTTATCCTTACCCCCTCCGCTCACAATGCTTGTCGATTTTCAATGTGTTAACTACCAAACTCTCAAAAATTGCGTTGACATTGACTGAGTGCTGATCACGCTATGAGAAATAAATTCAATTGCAAAAAAAGAGATTCAGTTTGCCAGTCCATAACATAATTTGAGTATGAAAATAATTTTTGAAAATCTTCGTGTCTAAATAAAATCTCAAAAGATACAGGTTATGCTTTCAATTGTTCTTATCAAATTTCCCGCACGTCACTTGTTTGTTGGGTATCCTAGAAGGTAGAACATATTTTCAGTTATAGAATTTACCAAGTTTCGATCCGACGAAATCCTGATGGAACATATCCCGATGTGCAGCAGCAGGAGCGGACTCTCTCGCATCAATAGCAATACATTTGCCACTTGTCCTGCAAAATTTTGGCGAGCTCGCAAAGGATATTGTTTGATTTTTGAGGGCTCATGAATTTCGTAGGCAGGATAGAGCACTACGGTTCTCTTTATGTCTTCGAGTGGCCCTGATCACGGCATCTAAGAATGGGAGTTTCATTGACGCCTCTTCAGTTGGCAGTTATTAGAGTTTATGAGGAAGAGAAAGCTTTCGTCAGTGCGATTTTGACTGATGAAGTGGCTTACCGGCAACGTATAGAGCCCAATACACGCGTTCCGGCCTTGGCAGCCTCGTCAGTCAGGCTGTACTCTTCGTTTAGCCAGTTCTCTTGGAAAAATTAACCCTTATATAGAGTTGACGACGACGAATATTTCACACGTGCCATTGAGTCAAAAAATCATTGAATGGCAGTGTTTAACACACGACTGCTCTTGGCTGGCATTGTTGAATATATCATGCCTTAAATTTCGAGTGTTTCAAGGACTACGCTCAAGTTTCAATATGCCTGATAATCATTTTTAAGGATTGGCAAAGGACGAAGGTACTGCTCGACTGACGAGGCTGTCAAGGCCGAAGCACGTGTGTCTGGCTCTATAAGTTGCCTTATAACAGACCACATGCATCGCTTAAAATGATTATCACGTTTACCGCAAGTTGCACATAGTCCTAAGAAAACGCTCAAAGCGAAGGGTCATTTCAGACATGTCTAGTGTTATATTCTCATTCAGGAGGTAATTACGTTTTAGTTTTGTCGGAGCATGAGATCAAACAACGGCCGTTTATTCATTACAGAGTACCCCTGCCCAGTGCGCCACACTCCGCTCAACAAGCGAATGTGCCATATCACCGCTTGACTGCGAAAAGGTAGGCGGAAAAACAGAATTAATAGTGAGAGGCAAATATCAAAGACTAGATGATAGTGCCCACCTGTTGTATATCGTCATAAGAAATCCACCTCCTAGTCCGCTTGACTGAGGATTTGTCACTCCCAGACAGAACATTGCAGCCACTGCAGCATCAATGGCATTTCCTCGACGTTTTAGAATATCACTAGAATAATAGCCTTCAATTTATACATTGTTTAGTATAAAGTATTTCTTTTTTAGAGCTGAATGAAGTGGATTATCACTAAGAGTTTATGTATAGAAAATAAAAGTTTCAGTTATTTTGTTGCCAAATGCACGTGGTGCAAAAATAGTTCTGAAAATAGTCTATCAAAGAATAACAGAATTTCCAGCACTCAGTGATTTAAGCGCTGTCTGACTGCCTACAGAGACGGCAGATTGCCGAAAGAGTATCTTTAAGAATGTTAGAAATGAGTATTTTAGTCTAGATCATCTGAAGAAATGCTCTAAGAGCACATAAAAATTTAGTATATAAATTTGAGTAGAACGCGGTTTAAATACGATACTTTCTTTTGCGACAAGTTTGAATACCGCACCCTCCAATTTCAGAGCAGATCTGATGATCAGTTGTGATAGCAGCTTTCTTGAACTTCCCTTCGACACTTGCAGATGGTGATGGCCAGTCAAATGGCACACCATTTCTGATAAACTGAAAAATATTGAAGCTAATCGTAGTTAGATCTAGTGAATACCATGAATAGAGGACGTCGCTCAGACCTACCGCTTCATTTGCAGGATAAGTGAAGAAAAACACCAGTGTGACAAGGATGAACATAACCAACAGCGCTGCGCTTAGAGTGAAGACGAATCTGAAGTCAGTGTTATTGTTAAAAAAATATTTTCACAATGTAATACACGTCACAGCTGAATAATATTTCGCTATTTTTCCAGAAACATAAGTAGCGACAAAGTCATACGCTCTAAACGATCCTAAAAGAGAGCAGTTATCCGGACGATATTGCAAAAAATACTGCAAAAGGAAAGATCTGAAAATTTTGTAGTTCGTTGATTTCAGCATTGATACAATTTTTTCTTCCCACTAACGCTTATAACTCTATTCAATTCTTTGTCAAGTTTTGGTCTAGAATCTGTCATTTATCTGTTTTTTTTTCAGTTCTGCTTAAGTTTTAGAGCGATAGAAGTCAACGTATCGCGCTAGTTGAGTTGCACATGAAGGGGATGAAAGCGGCTGACATTGTTAAGTGACTGGTTCAAAAGCATCAAGTGTTTACACAACAGTGAAACGTTGTTAAAAGACTGAAGGGACTAAGGACCATCCTCGAAAAGGTCGGCCAATCACCTTATCTACTCCACAAAACATTGCGAAGATTCAATGGCCAATTTCACGAAGTGCGGATTACTTGATGCGCAAAATGGCTCGTGATCAACTAGTAGGGCTTAAGAAATACTGTTGAAAATATGCTGAAGATGCACAGCTACAAAGTATCTCACGTCACAAGACACACTTTCCGCACAAAATTATGAAGGAAGAACGGCTTTCAAAATCTCGCCGAATTATTTGCCTAATCGTTGGGTGCTCGTCTAACAAAGATGCTTTTCACGAATGAGAAGAAATTCACTGCTAAACCACTCTACAATAATCAGTACTGGCGTCAACTTTTTCATAGGGTTAGAAAAAGTCTGCCGTATCAAAAACCGTCAACCGCAGTTTTTTCTCCTATTTCCATGATGGTTTGGAACAAATTTCCGCCTCCGGTAAGACGCCGTTGACCTACATCAACCGATACGCCAAATCAACGCTGCCAACTATCACTAGCAAGTTTTACACGACCTCCTGAAGCTTTGGAGTACTCAGCGATTTGGCGCCGATTTACGCTCTAGCAAGACTGGGCTCTTGCGTATTCAACCCGCTCAAAGATTGCCATTTGTCAAGAGCTGTTCCCCGACCCGTTTAGAACAAGGACATATGGGCATTCAAAGACGCCAGATCTCAGTTCAGTGGATAAATTCGTGGTCCAAACAGAAGAAGAAAGTCACGGGCACTCGCTACAGTACCGTAGACGCGTCCGAAACGGCTTTAACACTCTCTTGCGACGAAATTACGGTGGGAACGTGTGTAAGCATCGTTGGAAATTTTCACAAGCGACTTGGTAAATGAAAGGAGGCAATTTTAGAAGTTTGTTTTAAGATTTTTTGTTACAAGTGCTGATCTAGTAAACCTATTTATTCCTTGAACTCAATAAACTTTATTGTTTATGCAGTAATTTTTCTGCAATTAAAAAATCTGGAAAATTATCAAAACTTTTACTCATGCTGTATATAAGGATATTAGACAATCAAAATTTATTTTGCAGTCCATTCTTTCTGTTTATGTTCATGAAATATTCTTTTCGAAAACTGAGCTATCATATACCATTTCAAGGAAGAGTGTTGTTTCAAGGACATCGAGAGCAAAAAATTTAATTCAACAATTTTAAATATTGAATCACACAGTTACATGCATTGGAGCATCAATGGAATATGCGGGCGGGAAGTACCATGACTCTGCAGTTCAAGTTTGCTTCGGTAAATTCCGTCGTGAAGAATATGAATGGTGGTATGGAAGCGGGCACGCGTTTCTGTTTTTGGACGATTTAATGAAAGCAAGTAAACGCATAACTGTCAGGAATTCCATAGAAGGGCTCAGTGTAAACACCTGAACTATTTTTGGCATCTGAAAGAGATTTTGAAGTTGACGAAGGTCGATCACCTAAAAAAATTGTTGTTATGAGGTGCCTCTTGGTGCTTCTCGTGCGCAGCTGAATTTCTTCTCTTCCGTATTGTGATACACGACTGAAAATAGATCTTCTAGGGGCAACAAGAAATATATTCCCTACGATGATAAGCGACGATTGGTAGGGGGATGGTCGACCTTGGAGGAAAACTAACGGCATTTTCTTATTCCTAAACTGCACTAATAAAAATAATAACAACTGTTTGGTGATCTGCTCCTATTGTAGTCCATCAAAGCTTTCTCAATTTAAGCACAAATACAACGAAAGTACTTCTAGAATGTCGACGAAATGCACTGAGAAGAGCAGGACGGCGCTTACAATAGTAAACAAAAAGGGTCAATCAACAATAACGTGAATCTTCACGACACATTGGCGACATTGCAAAAGTAGGAAGTGTTGAGCTACGAGACCTTCGTGAACGTCGAACAGTGAAACGGTGACTCAAAGGGTCTAATTCGCCACGTCGAGGACGATTTTTGATTACCAAGTATATGTCGGTGTCAGTACGGCATTGTTATAAAGTTGAATATTATGAGTTAAACTAAGTTATTCAATGGTTCGGACTTTCGTGATATTTGCAAATAGCCGTCCGGCTCATGTCATAGGTCTCCCAGTATCCAATGGCTCAAATTTGTGTGAATAGATCTTCTTATTTGAGGCTAATAATGCAACGACAACAAGATCACGGTCATCTTAAAGTTCAGTTGCAAGAAATATGAACATTAAGATAGCCCGTAAATAGAGATTGTATACCTTACAAGTAGGAACAACAAAGGCAAGGTTTCTCTTGCGATAGCCCTCAATTAGTACGATAAAAAAGAGTGGTATCATTGATTGTCAACTGTGAGAATGTGGTTAAGAACAATTTTGTGAAGGAATGCAGATGCGGTTTTTTCGAAATTATTCATCAATGAGGATTATAAATTGCAAATAGAGTATTTTGACAACGAACAAAATCTGCTGAGATACCTAGAGTAGTAAAACGTTCTCGTCATAAGCCAGAGACTGTAGGGTGCGATTTAGGTACGATTCGCACTCAGTGGTCTGAAGAACTTACACCAAAAATTTAATTTGTGATAGAATAGACAGGGCCGCCGTGGCCGAGTGGTTGTGATGCTTGTCGCGGCGCTCATGGAGGCGAACTCCAAACCCAACTTTCTTTGGCTGTCAACAACAACACCCTATAAAAAGCCACAGCAAGGCTGATCACGTGACTGCAAGGGTACTCGCTCAACGAGCATTCTAGGACGTTCAAGAAGAAGCCCAAACAGCGTTTTGAATGCTCGAAGTACTAGCATTCGCAGAGTGAAAGAAAAACACTGTGAAGATAAATTAAGGAATGTCTACAAATAGAATAGACAAAACATTGAGCGTGGAGCAGTAAAAAAGGAATATTCAAAGGGCATTGTTTGAAGATTTAGATTGTTCGTACTGAGGTAGAGAAAATTTATATAGTTCATACCGATATTTTGGCGGCGTCGATTCTGCTGCTGAAGATGGCAGCATATTTTCGAAAACATGATATAATACATACTTCCCAGTGAAGTGCATAAGAGCCTGCTATACTTCTTATCTCAGTTCCACGTGCATAAAAAAGTATTGATTGGAAAGTTTTATACCAAACTTTCCTTCCACAACCCATCTAGGACCTCGAATTTTTCACTGGCCAGGAATCCCCCGATTCTAGTCTCTGAAGATCCACTTGCGACTGGAAGCATGAAAAAAAGATACAGATCCAGGAACTGCCAACATCACTGCTTTCCCTTACATCTGGTGGCTACCATCTGCGTATCGTTCTCTCAGGACATGTGACGTTATACTTTTAGGAAGTAAAAATCCCACATAAGTGGAGGACTTCGCACGTCGACATCCTTTTCAAAATAAGCAGCAGAAAGGATTTATGCAATTGTCGCCTATATGCCTGTCAAGTGTTCTCTACAAGCTTTTTGCGAAGATCATTGTCTTGCGCATGTAAAGGCCTTGCACTAGCAACAGTCGGTTCAGCAAACAGTTTTGAAAAGGATTTTGTTCCATGAACAACATCCAAACCGTGTCAGGTCGTTGAAGTCTGTCGGAATAAGCGTGTGGCCTCTGTCCTAAACCTTTCACTATGAAAAAGCGAGTGACAGCTACGAAACAAATGCAATCCTGTCAGCGCTCGTCCTTCAAGGCGTGATGTATTCTATACACGAACATCAGCTGACTGCCATTGAAACTGCAGCACAAGAATACGGCTATGCTTTAGACCCTTCACCGTGCCTACAGAAATTGGGATTCTGTAAGGCCGCAGAGACTATATCGTCAAAGCTATTCACTAGGCACTAAGATATATAACGAAGTGCTTACTAAGACGAAAAAGGCATACTTTTTGACTGGAAATTTATCACTGAAGCAGAGACGATCTCCAATGAACCCAACGAAGTGAGAAAAAAAGACTAAGCTGCGCAAAAACAGGAAAAAATTTATTTCATGACAAATCTATAGTGCAAAGGTAAACAAATTGAAGTGGATGGTTCTTTGAATGCGGAGACCACATCGTACATGTACTGCGGACGTTCAGTGATCATGGAGAACAACATGAAGGAGGGACTAAGCAGAAGAACGAGAGCGTGGCCGCAGTTTCGCCTTTTATAAAACTTTCCGGCCAAGTAGTGAACCCCAAACTTCGCGCTCACCTATTTGATTTAACAGTCCTCCGAGCGTTTTGTTATGAAACGGAGAAACGAGCTGATACTGCAACCACGTCAAGAAATCTGAGCAATATTCACACAGGAGCTTGAGCGATATCTTCTCATTTTAGCGGCGCTCATAACGTCTAGTCAGCTTGCGCAGCTCAGAGATCTCAAACCTTTGCCGCCTTCGTAATCCAGAAATACATCGCAGCGGAATAGAAGTGGATTATCTGCATAATAAAAAGAACATCTTAGAGATGAAGGAAAGGAACAGTGATGTAAACTCCAAAAGAATGCAGACACCTCTTCGAAGGCCATCCAAGAAGATGGGAAAACGTGTATAAGGCTGACGACAACCATATTCAAGCACAGATGGCAACTAGTTAGAAGCACGGAATTGGCCTCGCGTACATTGCCATGGGCGAAACAGACCACCACCACGGACGGCATTTATAAGAGAGCAAAATGTATAAAAACTATGCTGTGGCTCGCAATACCAGTGAAGACGCTTGTCTAGGTATCTGAGTAGTAAAGCAACGAGAAAGCCAATCCTAACTGAACTGGGAAAAGTTGCTCACAAAATTTAATTTTGCCAATTGAGTTTATGGCGCTATTACAAAGGGCCTGACGCAACACATGCTGTTCATCTACTCTACACACGTTTGCAAGATGTTCTCTCTTAAATCTGCTAAATCTTTCATATGCGGTTGTGATATTCACTTTATATCGGACACCCTAACCTGATTTGTCGACCTTTACACTGGAATCTACCGAACTGATCAAACAAGATTTCGGAACTTCATGAGAACTTTATTCCACTGCTATCGCGATCAAATGAGGACAATAAGTAATGTTATGGACTGATTGCCATTTTTAGAGGAAGTATGTGATACCATACACTGCAATCCTCTATACAATCACACTAATAGACATTGCGGTGAAAATGTCAGAGCGTTAGTGCAAAGTTCTTTTTCGAATCATGACTTCAAAGAGAGTAAAGTCGGCTTTCTATTTCAAGAATACCAGGATAATATTTTTGAAGAGCTTGCAAATCACGTTTTGCCAGCTTTTGACCATCTGTGAAAAGCCTTTGATCACCCTTGCCAGCAGACTATTACCACTAATAAGTAATCTTTATTATGTTTCTCGACGGTGATTCAGCCAGTGAATACAAGGTTTCCGTAGAAAATACAATGATTATGAGTCAAATGTGGTCGCATTTTGATAGAAAAAACCAATTAGAGAATTGGAAATGTTCTCTTTTGAGAGAAATGCGAGAACCGGCACGATAATTGTAGAATTAAAAACTAATAAAGGCAGCCTGTTATTACACTTCAAAAATGGTTGAGTCATTGTTATTTAGCAATGCTGTCGAGTACACAGTACGCTGATTCGCTTATGGAGCTACCAGCAAAGACATTATAGTCGGATTAATGGTAATAATCTCATGAACGAATGCTGGACGCATACGGCACTGCTTGAGAGTCCACAAATAACAAACTCCACCTTTCCTAAACATGACGGTCCTCAAGAGTAGAACCGGTTACAACGTTATCACCATAAACGCAATGTTTCCTCCGCTACAGATCCTGCTCGTTTCTGAATTGATTTATCGCGTCTCAAAGTCGAATAAAATGCAGAGCATTAATATTAAGTTTTATAAGGCATTCATAATGTCGGTGTTACCAAAATATTCGTAGCAATCAGAATCAACACTAGATCAGAGTTAAGCTACGTCCGATAGACTCTATGAGTATTCTATAGCTAGAGCAGGCAGCTTCCCCTCACATAGTATACGATAGACTATCATACACTTAGTATGGGGCTGAAGTGTAATACAGGCTGCCTTTATTAGTTTTAATTCTACAATTATCGTGCCGGTTCTCGCATTTCTCTCAAAAGAGAACATTTCCAATTCTCTAATTGGTTTTTCTATCAAAATGCGACCACATTTGACTCATAATCATTGTATTTTCTACGGAAACCTTGTATTCACTGGCTGAATCACGTCGAGAACAATAATAAAGATTACTATTAGTGTAATAGTCTGCTGGCAAGAGGTGAGTCAAGGCTTTTCACAGATGGTCAAAAGCTGGCAAACTGTGATTTGCAAGCTCTTCAAAATATTATCCTGGTATTCTTGAAATAGAAAGCCGACTTTACTTCTCTTTGAAGTCATGATTCGAAAAAGAACCTTTCGCACTAACGCTCTGACATTTTCACCGCAATGTCTATTAGGTGTGTTGTATCGAGGAGAATTGCAGGTGTATGGTATCACATACTTCCTCTAAAAAATGGCAATCAGTCCATAACATTACTATGTCCTCATTGATCGCGATAGCAGTGCGAAATAAAGTTCTCATGAAGTTCCGAAATCTTGTTTGATCAGTTCGGTAGATTCCATGTCAAAGGTCGACAAATCAGTGTAGGGTGTCCGATATAAAGTGAATATCACAACCGCATATGAAAGATTTAGCAGATTTAAGAGAGAACATCTTGCAAAACGTGTGTAGAGTAGATGAACAGCATGTGTTGCGTCATGGCCCTTTGTAATAGCGCCATAAACTCAATTGGCCAAATTAAATTTTGTGAGCAACTTTTCCAGTTCAGTTAGGATTGCTTTCTCGTTGCTTTACTACTCAGATACCTTAGACGTCGTCTTCAACTGGTATTGCGAGCCACAGCATAGTTTTTATACATTTTGCTCCTCTTATAAATGCCGTCCCTGGTGGGTCTGTTTTCGCCCATGGCAATGTGTACGCGAGGGCCAATTCCGTGCTTCTAACTAGTTGCCATCTGTGCTTGATATGGTTGTCGTCAGCCTTATACACGTTTTCCCATCTTCTTGGATGGCCTTCGAAGAGGTGTCTGCATTCTTGGAGTTTATCATCACTGTTCCTTTCCTTCATCTCTAAGATGTTCTTTTTATTATGCAGATAATCCACTTCTATTCCGCTTGCGATGTATTTCGGATTACGAAGGCGGCAAAGGGTTTGAGATCTCTGAGCTGCGCAAGCTGACTAGACGTTATGAGCGCCGCTAAAATGAGAAGATATCGCTCAAGCTCCTGTGTTGAATATTGCTCAGATTCTTGACGTGGTTTGCAGTATCAGCTCTGTTTCTCCGGTTTCATAACAAAACGCTCGGAGGACTGTTTAAATCAAATAGGTGAGCGCGAAGTTTTGGGGTTCACTACTTGGCCGGAAAGTTTTATAAAAGGCGAAACTGCGGCCACGCTCTCGTTCTTCTGCTTAGTCCCTCCTTCATGTTGTTCTCCATGATCACTGAACGTCCGCAGTACATGTACGATGTGGTTCTCCGCATTCAAGAGAACCATCCACTTCAATTTGTTTACCTTTGCACTATAGATTTGTCATGAAAATAAATTTTTTCCTGTTTTTGCGCAGCTTTGTCTTTTTTTCTCACTTCGTTGGGTTCATTGGAGATCGTCTCTGCTTCAGTGATAAATTTCCAGTCAAAAAGTATGCCTTTTTCGTTCTTAGTAAGCACTTCGTTATATATCTTAGTGGCCTAGTGAATAGCTTTGACGATATATAGTCCCTCTGCGGCCTTACAGAATCCCAATTCTGTAGGCACGGTGAAGGGTCTAAAGCATAGCCGTATTCTTGTGCTGCCAGTTTCAATGGCAGTCAGCTGATGTTCGTGTATAGAATACATCACGCCTTGAAGGACGAGCGCTGGACAGGATTGCATTTGTTTTCGTAGCTGTCACTCGCTTTTTCATAGTGAAAGGTTAGGACAGAGGCACACACGCTTATTCCGACAGCTACTTCAACGACCTGACACGGTTTTGGATGTTGTTTCATGGAACCAAAATCCTTTTTCAAAAACTGTTTGCTGAACCGACTGTTTGCTAAGTGCAGGCCTTTACCATGCGCAAGACAATGATCTTCGCAAAAAGCTTGTAGAGAACACTTGACAGGCATATAGGCGACAATTGCATAAATCCTTTTCTGCTGCTTATTTTGAAAAGGATGTCGACGTGGCGAAGTCCTCCCACTTATGTGGGATTTTTACTTCCTAAAAGTATAACGTCACATGTCCTGAGAGAACGATACGCAGATGGTAGCCACCAGATGTAAGGGAAGCAGTGATCGTTGGCAGTTCCTGGATCTGTATCTTTTTTTCATGCTTCCAGTCGCATAGTGGATCTTCAGAGACTAGAATCGGGGGATCCTGGCCAGTGAAAAATTCGAGGTCCTAGATGGGTTGTGGAAGGAAAGTTTGGTATAAAACTTTCCAATCAATACTTTTTTATGCACGTGGAACTGAGATAAGAAGTATAGCAGGCTCTTATGCACTTCACTGGGAAGTATGTATTATATCAGTTTTCGAAAATATGCTGCCATCTTCAGCAGCAGAATCGACGCCGCAAATATCGGTATGAACTATATAAATTTTCTCTACCTCAGTAAGAACAATCTAAATCTTCAAACAATGCCCTTTGAATATTCCTTTTTTACTGCTCCACGCTCACATGTTTTGTCTATTTCTATTTGTAGACATTCCTTAATTTATCTTCACAGTGTTTTTCTTTTCACTCTGCGAATGCTAGTACTTCGAGCATTCAAAACGCTGTTTGGGCTTCTTCTGAACGTCCTAGAATGCTCGTTGAGCGAGTACCCTTGCAGTCACGTGATCAGCCTTGCTGTGGCTTTTATAGGGTGTTGTTGTTGACAGCCAAAGAAAGTTGGGTTTGGAGTTCGCCTCCATGAGCGCCGCGACAAGCATCACAACCACTCGGCCACGGCGGCCCTGTCTATTCTATCACAAATTAAATTTTTGGTGTAAGTTCTTCAGACCACTGAGTGCGAATCGTACCTAAATCGCACCCTACAGTCTCTGGCTTATGACGAGAACGTTTACTACTCTAGGTATCTCAGCAGATTTTGTTCGTTGTCAAAATACTCTATTTGCAATTTATTAATCCTCATTGATGAATAATTTCGAAAAAACCGCATCTGCATTCCTTCACAAAATTGTTCTTAACCACATTCTCACAGTTGACAATCAATGATACCACTCTTTTTTATCGTACTAATTGAGGGCTATCGCAAGAGAAACCTTGCCTTTGTTGTTCCTACTTGTAAGGTATACAATCTCTATTTACGGGTCTATCTTAATGTTCATATTTCTTGCAACTGAACTTTAAGATGACCGTGATCTTGTTGTCGTTGCATTATTAGCCTCAATAAGAAGATCTATTCACACAAATTTGAGCCATTGGATACTGGGAGACCTATGACATGAGCCGGACGGCTATTTGCAAATATCACGAAAGTCCGAACCATTGAATAACTTAGTTTAACTCATAATATTCAACTTTATAACAATGCCCGTACTGACACCGACATATACTTGGTAATCAAAAATCGTCCTCGACGTGGCGAATTAGACCCTTTGAGTCACCGTTTCATTCATGATGTCGCCGTTCACGAAGTTCTCGTACTCAACACTTCCTAACTTTTTGCAATGTCCGCCAATGTGTCCGTTGAAGATTCACGTTATTGTTTGATTGACCCTTTTTTGTTTAACTATTTGTAAGCGCCGGTCCTTGCTCTTCTCAGTTGCATTTCGTCGACAATTCTAGAAGATACTTTCGTTGTATTTTGTGCTTAAATTGAGAAAGCTTTGATGGACTACAATAGGTAGCAGATCACCAAACAGTTTGTGCTATCTATTTTTATTAGTGCAGTTTAGGAATAAGAAAATGCCGTTAAGTTTTCCTCCAAGGTCGACCATCCCCCTACGCAATCGTCGCTTATCATCGTAGGGAATATATTTTCTTGTTGCCCCTAGAAGATCTATTTTCAGTCGTGTATCACAATACGGAAGAGAAGAAATTCAGCTGCGCACGAGAAAGCACCAAGAGGCACCTCATAACAACAATTTTTTTAGGTGATTCGACCTTCGTCAACTTCAAAATCTCTTTTCAGATGCCAAAATAGTTCAGGTGTTTACACTGAGCCCTTCTATGGAATTCCTGACAGTTTATGCGTTTACTTGCTTTCATTAAATCGTCCAAGAACAGAAACGCGTGCCCGCTTCCATACCACCATTCATATTCTTCACGACGGAATTTACCGAAGCAACTTGAACTGCAGAGTCCATGGTACTTCCCGCCCGCCTATTCCATTGACGCTCCAATGCATGTAACTGTGTGATTCAATATTTAAATTGTTGAATTTAAATTTTTTGGCTCTCGATGTCCTTGAAACAACACTCTTTCCTTGAAAATGGTATATTGATAGCTCAGTTTTTCGAAAAAGAATATTTCATGAACATAAACAGAAAGAATGGACTGCAAAATAAATTTTGATTGTCTAATATCCTTTATATACAGCATGAGTAAAAGTTTTGATAATTTTTCCAGATTTTTTAATTGCAGAAAAATTACTGCATAACAATACAAGTTTTATTGAGTTCAAGGAATAAATAGGTTTACTAGATCAGCACTTGTAACAAAAAAATCTTAAAACAAACTTCTAAAATTGACTCCTTTCATTTACCAAGTCGCTTGTGAAAATTTCCAACGATGCTTACACACCGTTTCCCACCGTAATTTCGTCGCAAGAGAGTGTTTAAAGCCGTTTCGGGACGCGTCTACGGTACTGTAGCGAGTGCCCGTGACTTTCTTCTTCTTTTGACCACGAATTTTATCCACTGAACTGAGATCTGGCGTCTTTTGAATGCCCATTATGTCCTTGTTCTAAACGGGTCGGGGAACAGCTCTTGACAAATGGCAATCTTTGAGCGGGTTGAATACGCCAAGAGCCCAGTCCTGCTAGAGCGTAAATCGGCGCCAAATCCTTGAGTACTCCAAAGCTTCAGGAGGTCGGTAAAAACTTGCTAGGATAGTTTGGCAGCGTTGATTTGGCGTATCGGTTGATGTAGGTCCAACGGCGTCTTACCGGAGGCGGAAATTTGTTCCAAACCATCATGGAAATAGGAGAAAAAAATTGCGGTTGACGGTTTTTGAATACGGCATGACTTTTTCTAACCCTATGAAAAAGTTGACGCCTAGTACTGATTTATTTGTAGAGCTGAGTTTTAGCAGTGAATTTCTTCTCGATTCGTGAAAAGCATCCTTTGTTTAGAGACAGCACCCAACGATTAGGCAATAATTCGGCGAGATTTTGAAGCCGTTCTTCCTTCTATAATTTTGTGCAGAAAGTGTGTGTCTTGTGACGTGAGATACTTTTGTAGCTGTGCATCTTCAGCATATTTTCAACAGTATTTCTTAAGCCCCTACTAGTTGATTCACGAGCCATTTTGCGCATCCAAGTAATCCGCACTTCGTGTGAAATTGGCCATTGAATCTTCGCAATGTTGTGTGGAGTAGATAAGGTTGATTGGCCGACCTTTTCGAGGATGGTCCTAGCTCCTTCGTCTTTTAACAACGTTTCACTGTTGTGTAAACACTTGATGCTTTTGAACAGTCACTTAACAATGTCAGCCGCTTTCATCCCCTTCATGTGCAACTCAACTAGCGCGATATCGTTGACTTCTATCGCTCTAAAAACTTAAGCAGAAACTGAAAAAAAAACAGATAAATGACACGATTCTAGACCAAAACTTGACAAAGAATTGAATAGTATTATAAGCGTTAAGTGGGAAGAAAAAAATTGTATCAATGCTGAAATCAACGAACTACAAAATTTTCAGATCT
>JAHQIW010003759.1:0-147556 GCA_019055375.1 Parelaphostrongylus tenuis
CACATCGAAGATCTTATATGGCGCACACCCAGTTGAACAAGCAGGATTTCGAAGTGGATTCTGCTGCATGGACCACATCCAATTCATATCACGGGTCGTTAAAGTTTGTCGCGAATACCGGATGTCCTTTGTTCAACCTTTATCGACTATGAGAGCGTTCAAGAGTTGAAACGAATGCAATCCTCTCAGAGCTCATCAGTCAAGGTGCAAGGTCCGTCCTATATACAAATGCTAGCAAACTGATATCGAAACTGCAGCACAAAAAAGGGCTTTTCCATCGACCCCGCACCATAGCTATGTAAAATGGGGTTCGACAGGCGACACTGCATCGCCAAAGCTGTTTACTTCCGCACTGCAGTGGATAACGAAGTTGCTCGATTGGGCCGAGAAGGGATACGTATTAATGGGAAATTCCTATCAAACTTTCGTTTTGCGGATGACATCGTCATTGTCTCTGGAAATATCAGTGAATCAGAGACGATGCTCAATGAACTCAATGAAGCGCTAGAAAAGGTTGGTACTTATAAACAGGACGAAGACAAAATTTATGAAGAGTCCATGGTGCGAATGTGAAGAAATTAAACTGAATGGTTCTCTGAGCAAGGAGTTCACCTCGTACATGTACTTCAGATGTTCAATTAACATGAAGAATAACATAAAAATGGATCTGACAGAAAAGGAGCAGCACTGACCGCATTGGAGCCTCTGAAGTCACCGACTAAAGAAGAACCCCAAAGTCCATGCTCATGCTCGATTCAACAGTTTTCCCAGCGCTCTGATGTGCAGCAGTAACCTGGGCTAATACTGCATTCACGTCAAGAAATCTGCTCACCACTCACGGGGCGCCTGAACGATGTCTTCTCAAATTTAGTCGGCACTGGCAACGTCTAGCCGCCTTGCGCAGCTCGGATCTTCGTAATCTACCACATCTTCTATATTTACTTCGATAACGAAACACGAATGGACCCGTCGCATATTAAGAAGAACAAGTGACAGATGGACGGAAAGGACAACGGAAAGGACTCCCAAAGAATGTAAGTGACCACTTGGAAGATACTCCAGATAATGTGCGAACGTGCTTGTGTTTATCGTCAACCAGCTGCATCCACAGACGGCAACGAGTTTCGCATGAAAATCACGGACTGGGCCTTGCATAGGCCACCATATTCGAAGCAGATACCGCCTTGGACGACAACTGAATCAGAAGTAAACGAATGAAAATTATGCTTGGGCTTGTATTACCAGTGAAGACGGGTCGTCAAAGTATTCAAGTAAGTGCAATCGATTTGAATTTCCTCAAAAATGATTTGCATGCCTAGTAAAGGAGAGCTCGATGCAAACAAAAGCAAACATCTAATAGGCACCTTCGTATGCACCTCTGGGCGCAGTGGTACCATACACATCTCAGCATGAATTTCCCTTAACAACAAGGCTAATCTGTAGTTATACGGTAATTTCATAAGGAACTAACATGCTGCTAACATTAAAATTGGCTCAATAGCTCCATTACTGGCAGAAAACAATGTGAACCATCTCAGAATGTGCGAGAGGTGGTAAATTATTGAACAAATCGAGACATATTTTCTTGCATGACCCGACATTACCTGTATCAAATTGCATGATAACAACAACAAGTCCTTTCGCCGATTATTTTCCTCGAATCGATCATACTCGGAAGTGTAGGTCTTTGCATGTGGGTACGGCTGCCGAACGAGAATACATGGCTCAGCGGTGGAGGAACATATATTCTTATTAAGAACTTTGAATAGCTGGTGCTAAGTGTGTCTTGTTTGCAGGTCATCAAGTTTTAGTATAGGTGGCACTACCTCCTAAGTAAATATAACATCAAATCTACGATCCCAAAATGATAGGAGCTCTGGCTTAAAAATTCAGTTCAAGATGCGCATTTCCAAGACTTGAAGAATACCTTTGCCACAATGCCAGCAGTGCTCAAATAGAAGGCGTGTCGGGAATGTGTAATATCTCGCAAATTTGTTCTCAATCAAAACAAACCACCTGATTCTTAGCTCTCATTACTGTATAACTAAGAGAATTGAGTGGTGAACAAAAACACGGCCTCAGGCGGGAATCGAACCCACGTTTCATCCTATCCGGGGACGCGTGCTCTACCACTACACCACTGAGGCACATTTGCCCGACCACTCATTCTTCTACATCTCAATTTTAGCTATCAGCCACCAGCCTTTGACAGGTTTGGTCGGGTATGCGATTTCGCTTTATAAACCCAGTTGAGCTGATAGCTATTCTAATTGCTGATACTTCGTACAGTATTTTTACTGCTTTTTTTCGCAGTGTTATTAAGTGGTCGGGCAAATGTGCCTCAATGGTGTAGTGGTAGAGCACGCGTCCCCGGATAGGATGAAACGTGGGTTCGATTCCCGCCTGAGGCCGTGTTTTTGTTCACCACTCAATTCTCTTAGTTATATAAGAACATAATAACACTGCGAAAAAAAGCAGTGAAAATACTGTACGAAGTCTCATTACTGTTTTAAGAACTGTACTGAAGAAAAGGCAATTTGGCCAATAAACAAAAACTCGTCTGTAGTCTAGATTGCAGGCATAAAAATCTACTCGGTCAATAAGGAGCTACTAATTTGGCTGACTTATCGTGGACGAATCGTCTTTACAGTTTCATCTCTACTAGAAAATCGTTTAATACTCTGTTCATTGCAATATACGTTAGTTTATTCAGTAAAACATATTTGTTACAAAAAACGAGTATTGGTTACCTCAAAAGACTGCATCAAGATGCGCATTGATGCTTCGCTTCGTCGCCACTCGGGTTCCACATTTTTCAGCTTCTTCGAAGATTTCTAAAATTAATGGAAGCAACTTTGCATAACATAATTGGGAATCAATAATTTTTAAAGATATTCTTACGAATGAAAGCGACCATGTTCTGTCCCATGTTGATTGACATGTGAAGAGTAGGTTAAGCGGTTGGCAAAAATGCTCACCTGTCAAGAGGTTCTTCCATGGATTACACAATTTCAAAATGAAGTTACCACGGAGAAGCACCTTATATATAGGAGTTTCTTATCTTATCAATAGCTCTTAGCGATATCAACTATCATCTTATCAATTAACCACTCCTATCACTAACATTTGATCTACTGATACATGCTGGAAAAAACAGCCATATCAAAAACTAATTCCATAGTTTTATAAATAAATCATTTACCTCGAAGCATATTTGATTCTGTTAAACTTGTCACAATTTCCGGCAGATAGAGAATCTCATGTTTGCTGGTCGTGGGGACTTGCATGTTACCATGTAAAAGGTAGATAAAAGTTCAGACGAGCTGTCAAAACAGCCTTGTATCTGCCTAGCGCTTAGCTAAATCAATGGAGGATTCTCCTCTTCCTGTCAAATGACTCACTATTCACCCAAAGCGTACGGAAAAAGTTAAGGATACATCCTCTGAACGTTTTTGGTGGCTTTTTCACGCTTGACAACTGTGCGACATGTTCGGCATTCTTCTGTGGCTTTTTCCTTTTCAAGGTTAGATGTCATGTATTTTGTGAGAAGTACATAAAGTTTCTTACTTCCAACTCAGTGAACGCTCACAATTCAAACTTTATTGATTGCGGCACCTCGTATGAATCAATGATCCCGCGCCGCCATAGAAACGCTGACAGGATTGCTAGAAAAACCTTTTTTAGTAGAAGCATCTATTATCGGAACATTTACTTCGCCACATTATGCAGCTAAACCAACTCTTTGTGATTTTGTAAGATATAAATGCGGAACCCCTACATGGTGAAAAGTGGTGATATGCATATCCTAATGGCTCTCACTTCGTTTTCTCCAAACGAGCTGCCACGACAACTTGAGCCGTGCATGTGATCTAATATGGGTACATATACGGAGCTATACATGTATATCGGCCTTTCACCCTCTTCAGTTGCTCGGTGCCTTTTCGTTCAGTCAGTTCCTCGCGGATCCACAACTAACATATAAGAGCGATCGAGTGTACAACACTACCCGTTCGGTGGTTTCATCACCTAACGGCCCGCGCAGAACGTTCGTCGTCAACTCCTTTGAGTAAGGGGTATATTTCCGAGGAACTGACTGATCGAAAAGGTACCGCACAACTGACGAGGCTGAAAGACCGAAACATGTGTAATGCACAGAATAAGCGCCCCTAACAGACAACATGCATGGCTCAAAAATGATTGTGAGCCTTATTCAATTTTAAGCGTGGTCTCAAAAAACATTCTAAACGAAAGGTGTGAAAATTATTCTAAAGTTTCCTGCTGGGCAATAGGATACGACACCACAGTTAAGATTCAACAAACTGAACGATAGTCAGCGCAAAAAGTTTTTATGAAGGCTTTCCGATCCTCAAAATTCCTCAAAACGTCGTCTCACAATAGTTTAAGGAGTATCTTCAATTTTAACAAAACTTCCTTAAGGAACTAAAGAAACTACGACTAAATTATCACATGTGGATTGGATCCGACAATACTGTATTCACTCTCTCACCACACCGCTTCCTGAATGAAGCCATCAGTCCAGAAGGAAAAGTGAGTTATATCAGTCGTTCTCATGCAAAATGGGTATTACTTCTAAACAGACATGCGGCAACACGTAAAGAGTGATACTTGAATAATATAGAAGACAGTGTATCACATAAAATATTTCTTGATAACGGTAACACTTATTAGATCAACTATTGAAAGTGGAGAATGATACAATGGTAACCGTGAAAGGCAAGTCGTATCAAAAGAGCTTTCAGAGCAGCAGTCATCAATGAGATGGTAAAACCCGACAGGAATCAAAAAGAACTTTTCCCAACAGCAGACTAGTCTAACCTTGATTTTGATCTTTACATTGAAAACTTTTCAGTCAACACAGCTTCGATCGCCAGCGTAAGATGACTACCATCGATTTGATAGAAGAATATTATGTAAAATTATGCGATCAGTAAAATAGTCGAAACATTACCAGTACAGCTTCTATGCCGCATATGTCAAGACATATTCCTCTGTATGCTATGTCCTCGCTAACATATCGAACGTTTTCCCACCATTCATAGAGGCGAAAGCACTATAATTATATTGATACTTCTTGTGCACAAGGAATAGCTGCGATTACAACGGAGCTCCGTGGCAAAAAAAAAACTCATCATTTAGCCAAATTCTCAACTGTGTGCCAATTAAAGAACTACTGATTTATGTAAATTTAAACTTTCGTCACTCAGATTTTAACGACTAACGAGAAGCTTGATAATACCTCTATGCTCGAGTGTTTTTTTCATGACTTGGCCCAAAATTAATACATCTTGACAGCATCCCATAAGCCTTTCATGAGGTTTGCTATGGCAAGTGTTAGACATGTATTTCGGTCTTTCAGTCTCATCAGTAACACGGTGCCTTTCGTTAAAGCCAATCCATTGTAGAGGAGTATAGCCTCTACACATAAAGGAATCGATGACGAACAACTTACACTACAAATGGGTCAAGTGAAATTCATCCGATCCTGCAATGATTGACAGTCGATTGCTCATGGCTGATAGACTTGATAATAACTTTTGCTGTCAAGATGTATTGCAGCTGAGCGAGGTCTTAGAGAACAGACCAGTATATAAGCATTATAAAATTTTCTAGTTATGAGCAATCGAGTGTCAATCACTGTAACATCGGATTATTTTCCACGTGCACACGTGCAGTTTGGAGTTGTTCGCCGTTCTTTCCTTCATATGTAGCGGTATATTCCTCTACAAGGGACTCGCTCAAAAGGAAGGCACCGTGCTACTGATGGAGCGGAAAGGTCGAAACAAGTGTCTAGCATTTTCCAAGTGCCACAGGAGACCTCATGAAAGGCTTAACATATGCTGCCAAGACATTAGCGGGAAAATGTTGATCGGTCCTTTGTTGACATATTGTCGTGTCCACCGCAAAGTTTCCCCTTCTACAAAATGTTTTCTCTTTGTCCTTATGCAGAAGCTCCCTCAAAATGTCTTTATAACATCAGCTGGATTTATCCAGGAGTAGTGTTATGGGACCTTTTTCTCTGCTTCAGCTCTATTATCTTCTTTCTTCTATTATATTATCTAAGATCTTCTTTCGCCACTTATTTGATCCAGCATCACGGCATCTTTATTTAGAAAATTTTTCAATAGACTATTTTGAGGCCTCACTCAGGAACAGTATAATCTGATAATGCATTTTGAGCTTTCATCGGGTCTGTTATGGCACTTATACAGTATAAGACAAGTGTTTAGGCCTTACACTCCCGTCAGCTGCATATTACCTTTTCGCTCAGTTCGTTCCTCGGGGATCCACCCCTATATAGAAGAATCGACGACGAACTATTAGGAGCATCGCACGGTGAAAGAATTACCGTAGCGTTCTTCTGGAGTGATTGATAGTCAAGTGTATGCCTTATTTCTGTCACGTGGGCACATTGAAAGGTTCAAAACATATCATCAAAATATATTATTCTTGAGCGAGGTCTCAAAATAGTCGATTGAAAGACTTGTCATACGTGCCCACATAGCAGTCACATGTCGTGCAACTTACAATCAATCACTGAAAAGATGCCACTGTGATTTTTTCACAATACGCTGAGTGTACATAGTTCGTCATCGATTCCTCTATGTAGGGGGTATCTCTCCAAGGAATTGACAGAACGGAAATACAGCGTGCAACTGACGAGGAAGTAAGGCCGAAACACGTGTCTTGCACTATATGTGCCATAACAAACCTCATGGAAAGCTCAAAATATATTATCAGAGTATATTTTGATGTAATACTTCTAGAATCGACATTCATAAAACCATTCAATCAATAAATCAACATTATCATTGTGAGCAATAACAAAGCTCCGAATATAAAGTTCCATTTGTACACTAATAGACGTTCCGGTTGTTTCGTCTATTCAGAGCTTGGAAAGGTCAATTTGAAACCCAGATTACATCAACAAAGAAATGGGTTTACAAGATAAATAGTCATCCAGCATTCAAAAGACAAAAATGATTGCTTGGTATGACAATGTCAGCTTGGAAACTAGTGCAGAAGTTGGCCGGAAGTACCGAATCCCACTTACTATGCAACAATTGCTGACATGTTTCAAACCTATACAACATGAAGTTTCACAGTCATGAAATTATCTATAAAGGGGATCCAGTAACTACTCAAAAGGTGGTACATCATCATTGATATCAATGGCGAGTTATCGCTGAATGAAGTTAGGCTGAATAAATATAATCAAACATGAATGTGTAGCCAAGATAAACAACGAGATATGTTCAAACATAGCTGACTTATTAACTTGACTCCGTAAGCCGAGAGTGGTGCATAGCCTTATATCGCCAAAATTGACTTGCATGCAAATGGACGAGACAGAAAGGACTGCTGTAATTTCCTAGGGCAAAGGCTTCAGTTTCGACACAACATAACCCACCAAGTCATCTATCGCTTCATTGCAAAGCTTCAAAAACAGCTTGATCCAAAACAAAACTCCGTTCGACGTTCCGCGATTTACAGTTTTGTCATTCTTGATCCACATTGTCAGGTATGGGCACTATAATGCTCATTTTCAATTCAGTGGCTTTTAGAACTGCTTTTGCAGCACTGTAGGCATTTATACAACAGTAAATTGAGAGTAAATCGAAGCAGAGATAAGGGTAAAGTGAAAAAGTGTTTAATGCACAGGACAATTTGCAAAAAAAAAACACCATTTTAGAGAACTTTATCTTCAGCACGCATTCTGAATTACGACATCCTATAAATTTATATACCATGAAGCACAGAAGACTGTCATACTATTCAGAAGAATAGAGAGAGAATGAAAAGTCAGTGTTAAATCTCACATGTGCTACAGTGATGCTGAAAATGGGGCCAGTACTTACCGATGATTGGACGCCTGTAGCACACCGTTCAAATCAAAATTTAAATTCATAAAAGCCCTTGAAAAAGTTTTAACCATTTTTTTTTTCGAAATTTGGTTACATTTCACCAGTGGCAACAATTCATCAGACACGCGTGTTTCGGCGATTTCGCCATAATCACATTTCATTAATTCCCTTTCGGAGACTATATATGAATGTTGTTTTGAAGAGGTTTGCAATAAACAATCGACTAAAAATGAAGCATAGTATTCTCACATACCAGCCGAAGGGTATCGAACGTAGATAAAGTGTCAGTGATAATTTCACTAGACGAGAGTTTATCATTCATCGGTGTTCGTTCTCTATGATAAAGGCGAGTGGCCAAGGAGACGGCACTCATGATGGTAAAACTGCCGGAACACGCGTGCCTGCCCGAACTGTTGCCACGGGTGAAATGGAACTAAATCTCGAAAACGGCTGAATGTATTTCCAAAGACTATTATATAGAATATTCGAGAGAGATTTGTAGAAAACAGTCGATTAAAAAGAAAGTAATAACACGTATCATTACGTAACTATCTTTTCAATATTGTGTGACAATCATCAGTCTGACATATATTTCGTATCACAAAGCTTTTGAAGGAAAAAAGAACTGAATTGAGCAAACTCAAAAAGCAAATAGCTGTATCAGGTAAGCAAATGCATCGAAATATATCAGTTAGTTTAGAGATTCTGGAGTCATTTGATGCACCGAACTGTCACTGAGCACAGCTCAAGATGCTCGCCACGATAGGAATAGCCATTCGGGACGTTTAGTTATTGCAACGGAGTGGATTCTGAAACTTATGTTAAACCGCTCGCAGAAATGACGACAGTGCAAGATTAAGAATGAGAAATTATGCAAATTGTAGGTAGCACAGGAGCTAAGACGAAGGTATAAACTGCACGCCTACAGCGTTGTAAACAGTTATTAGAAGTAGAGCTGTGAAAACAGTATAAATGTCTGGTTTTTAGCACACAGGTGTATTGGAGATCTGAAGTGGTGAAAGAAAGTATTCGTATACGCAAGCAGATAGATAGAGTACCTTTACCTTCTTTTGGGATGCGAATGTGCAAAATATCTTCCGAAAAATAGTAAAGTCTCAACTGACGGAGCTGCTTTTAATAAAAGTTCCGTTTACGCGTGTTGTTCCTACATTCGAGGTTGAGTTTAGAAACATTGTAGGGTTATAGGAAAAACACAGATGAGACATAACGCTATATTTTGAAAAGTGAATGAAAGTAGCCGCATTACTGGAAGAACACAGTAGAACGAATTAGGAAGCTACTGGGTAGCCTCCCGCGACAACAGAGTCACCTAAAATACGTACTTCCTGCCGTCGAAGAAAAATGAAGATAAACACGATAAACATTCCTAAGAATTAGACTGAATGATTACTGCGAGATTTTGAAAACAATCGATGCTACGGATCAATTTTGTTCTACCAGCCGAGATCCATCGACTGAGAAGTGATGATGGCACAGTGTTATTGCACACTGTGCCGTCACCACATACGCGTCCCTCCTTGATACAATGCAGGGCTTAATGTGGGGCGTGGGTCACTGACAAGGAGGGCGAGACCTCCGAAACACCGGTGTATCACCCAGCCGTACCAAAATTGGGTAAGGCTTAAAACATTCTTGAAAATTAGGTAAACAAGATAGTTAGGCAAACTGCGCCTACAGTCAATAAGAACACAAAATGCAACACAAAGTTCCGCAAAGCGAAAACAGTTGGTCGCATCAATAAAAAAATTTGGGCACTTTGCGGTTAGAGAGGAGGAAATAAAGAAACGATCCCTCTGGCTAGACAAGAATTTTTCTTAAGATCATTAGCAAGTACTCGAGAACTTAACTTCAGTGCTTAATGAGCTACTTGCTCAATCAATCAAAATGAGTTTTTACAGCGCTGTAGCATTCGAGATAAAGTTATGTTTCACACTTACTTCCCCCTTATCATTATCACGTTTGTATTTTGTTGGACAAAAGTCTTTCCTGAGACTCCTAATATTCGCTTGATAGCTCAAGTCTTGAAAAACTCAAGAATTTGTTTTCTTTTCAGAAAGGATTTTTTACAGAGCTACAGCAAAAGTAGGTTGTGTTCCCCACACGAGTGCTTCTCGCAGGACAGAACTCCTCCTTTCAGTTATACATAACCATTCGATAGTGTACATTTCGGCAATTTCAAATCTGTGCTTATTTTCTCGAAAAACCATTTCACTTCACTCAGCAAGAAGAATGAAATTTAGTTTCACACACGCGGCTCATTTGCTTGTCGGCTAGTCTCTGTGTGTGGCCTTGGATCAATACGTGAATAATCTTTCGCACCGGCGCTACACACAAATGTAGTGCTAAATTTGGTACCAAATATACGAATTTTCTCCGCTCTAAAACCTAATTGAATATGACCTTGATACTTGAAGATCTCGACCGCACACTCATACGCTTTTTGTGCTTCCAGCGCTTTATAAGCGGGATAAAAATGTAAGCGCGTGGAGGGTGTGAAGCATAATTTGATTTTATATGCTACAGCGCTACAAAAGGAGCTTTCTAAAAAACGAGCAGGTAGCGAGTGGTCCACGATCTGAGCTTTTTTGAATGATTACTAACACTCCTATGAAAATCTCTTGTCCAGAAAAAAGAATGGTTTCTCCATTTCCTCCCGTCTAACGAAAAAGTACCAATTTTGCAAAACGTGTCATAATCGCACTTCTCTATACTGAACTGGAGCAATTATCTCTTCAGCATCTAGAACAATAATTTTTGGTCTATCGCGTGAATCGTTGTCATTACCACCGAAGGCAGTTCTACTCCTGATGTGCACTTCTTATCTTGAATTTTCAAAATTTGCAACTAATTGAACCGCAGGTTGTTGTCGCTACGTATTACTTAATATCCAAAAATAACCGCAGAAGCATTAATCATTGAAAACACACAGACCCTAGCCGAACGAACTAAGACATTGAGTGTGAAACATAGTGTTAGCTCCATTTCTACAGCGTACTCGCATGGCGTTTTCAGAATCCAGATGCAGCATTGGGATCACCGAGATTTAAGCTTTCGAGCAGTTACTGAAAGTCTATAGAAAATTTCTTTTCAGCGAAAACGCTCAGTTCTAAAAGGGTTAAACGAACGCATTCAAGGCAGACCTACCTAATGTTATGACTTCGTTGTTAGCCCTAGTACATCAGAAGAGTGACTCACACGAGTGTTTTCTTATTTGTTGTTCGAAGGTCTTGTACATTTAACTAATCAAGAGAAGTACACTCAAGACATTTGAGACGATGATTAACTTCATGTGCGGTGAGCGCAGGTTGACATCAAATTTGTTGCCCGATTGAAACGACAAGAATTCTTCGCTTAAAAGCGTTATAAGCATGCTGTGTGTTGTAATTTTAAGTCCGAAATTCTGAGTAATATGCAAACTTTAAGTCTGGAGAAGTACTTAGATTCTTATTCTATTTCTTCCAAAGCGCGTGCTAACCACTGCACCAGCGAAGATCCCTTTCTGCCATCATTCCTTCTAAGATAACTAAGTTCAGTGCCGTTGTCTGCCTACAACTTCAAACCCGTTGGTGGTCGACAAAATCGATATCTTATATCGCATGAACACTGACTACATAACAGGAGCCCCAATAGGACAGTGGGTTAGCGCACACTCCCGGTAAAGGTAAAATATGGATCCAACTGCCTCTTGAGGTAGAAGGTTTTGCACATCACTTAACAATTTCAGATATCTACCTTTATTCATTTAGCTATTATTTGACTCTTCTGAATCGGTTCCTTTCCGGAAAACCACTGAAGTGATTTCGTGCACCAGCAGTCATGTTACCATTGTTTTATCAACCGAAACTAGATAGAAGAATAAGCGGGGGCTTGATGCAGTCGGAGTAAATTGAGAAAGTCTCATATATTCAACATGAATCTGTTATCTGGCCACAAAATAAGAAGCGACTCCTTTTGCTGGACAAGAACTTTTTATAGTAGTGTCAGCAATCATTAGAAAGCGTAAATCTCTGGCTACTGCGCGATGTGCTCATTTTTTGGGTTCTTTTACAATGCTGTAACATTCAAGATAAAATTATATTCTACACAGGCTGCGCATTTTCAAATTTAATTTGCTGGAAACAAGAAAAGCATCTGGTCGTGTACAGAAAATCTTGTAGTATCAGAGCTATATATTTGATCTAAAGTTTCTCTCTATGCGGAAAAAAAACCTCGAATTGAACAACAAAAATTGCACTCCACATGTGTAGCGCGTCAACGCGATCGTTCGATCGCCGTATGAAACCGACGGCGAGCGTTCCCTCCTCCCATGCCTATGCCCAGCCTACAGTTTAGCCGAAAAACAATGCTCGCGAATGTGAAACTATCTTATTCTCCCTGCAACACTGCAATAAACCTATTCGAAGAGAATAAGCACATCGCTGAGCCATCGAATATTGAGCTAGCGAATGGTCACTTATTAATTGAGGAAAGAGCTCTGTCCAGTGAGAAATGTGCGTGTCTGAAACACAAATGTCTTCTTTTTGCTATTGCGTTATGAAGAGACGTTTTTTAAAAACGGCCAAGTAGCGCAGTAGCCAGAGATTTGAGCTTCCTACTAAAAGTGCAATGGAAAGTCTTTATCCAGCAAAAGGGATCGTTTCTTCACTTTTCGCCTTATAGCATAAAACAACCGGAAAGGTAGTTACAAGGAAGTGCCCTTTATCTGAATAAAACTTACGCAAGTTTAGTATTTTTTTTATTAACTTCGTTAGCTTATGTTTTGGAAGTTTCGCCTTCCTCAGAGCCTAGACAATATACTACATCTAATCATATCTAACCACTACGTTGATACTTCCTAAATTAGGTCCCGATCTAATTAAAAAATCAGAGTACACGTATTGCATTAACGAAAGAGGAGATGATATGGTACGTCGTCTCGGCTCTGAGGAAGGCGAAATAGCTGAAACGTAAGCCGTCGACGTTAGAAGTAGAAATACCAAAATCAAGCAAGTTTCATTTGAAAGAAAAGGAACATTTGTAAAAGTTTTAATATATTCATGCCGAGGTTTAGCGGAAGTTGAACTTAAAAATGATAGTGAAATGAGTCATGAAGCGAAGAAATTGAAGTTGGCAACTACCTATAATCATTCTACTCATAACTATTTCGCATCTGCCCGTGAAAAAAACAGTAAGGCATGGACTTCTTTTCGCAAAATCAACTAATTCCTTTTACAGATAAAAAGGATAAAGCTCTCGGCGTTGATCAAGCCCTGAGGGATGTGCCATGAATTCGTCTTTGATGTTTAACTTCTTCTAAGGTGATTAAATGCGTGTCTGGACTTCACAGTGACTCGTGGTGGTCTCCCGCTTCATCGAGTCAGTGTTGCTTGTCCTTGGTCTGCGACCAGTCTTGTACCAATTTACCGATCCCGGATGGATGAATGATTTAGTAGCCCATGAGTGTAAGATCGAACCATTGACCTCGTGTACGATGCAGTGCTCGTGTAATCACTGCGCCATATGCGCTTTTGTTATAACAGATGTTAACGGAAATAACGTAGTCTCGCTTGTAACTGAAAACCAAACAGAATCTACATTTTCCTGCAACGTAAAAATATCTAGGCATTGAAATTAGCTTCGTTACCTTTCCTTCAGGCTTCTAAGTGGTTCGAAGGGAAGGAGGTTACTCGTCGTAAAGGACTACGTTTGCGTTGCTCCATCCTTGCGATGTTTTAGCATCACGTTTTGCTGCTGGGGCTATAACAATAAGTCAAGAGTGGGAACGTGGAAAAGTTCACAATTCGAGGATAAAAATCACGAAGTTATCCTAACAATGAAAGAAAACCACTTGCCTTTTTGCCTCGAGGAATGGCAGATCATTGCTTGCTTCAACTGTTGCCTAGCCTCACTAAAAACAGGAAGAAAACGTACGAGGCAGAGTCATTTCTCAAGCACGACAGAGACATTTCTGTTTGCTGTTCAAATCATACATTCTCTATGCTGGCCACATTCCCAGCAACAGTAGCTCACCAAGGAAACGAACATGTTCGAAAAAAAAACAATTTATTTCGGAATTACTGAGTGTCGAGTATAGATTTCCTCGAAGCATGCCCCGATACCAACACCCATATGGGAAAAGCTAATGATCGAACACAGAAAGACTGCAGCAAAACAAAGAGCCGAGAAGAGAAATCATTATACACTATAAACATGACCGAGAATGTATTTACATAAAGTGTTAAGAATCTCAGTTAGCAATGTGTTAACAATGAAGGCTAAGAGTCTCATACATTATCAGTACGGAGAGAGATAAGGAATGTCAAAAAAAAAGAAAAGAAAGTTAGAACTATTCTATTAAGCAAAGTAAATCTATGAAATATGGGCTTGTTGCACCAATTGCACTCTGACAAAAAGGCATTATCCCATGAAACACTGAGACAAGAATCGATGGAACTTCAGAATGCTTCTTTAGCAGTTTCATTCCAACGCAATGACTAGTCATGAGACAAAAAAATCACTGTGCAAAATGGATACGATCGGCAATCCTCTTATTTCTTAAAGAGAAGTTAACGAACTTCAACAGCTTCAGGAGGATTTATAAATGGTCTGCTAGAAGATAGGTGTGAAATATGACTCAACCAACCCGTAAATGTATTTAAGGAATTACAGAAACTAACATATTAATGGGAAGAAAAGGTCGACGAAGTATTATTAGCACCTTCTTTCTTTACGTCAACATCTCTCGCGATTTCTCTTTGCAGTCTAATCAGACGCGCCTGCACGTTCTCCAGAACTCGGTATGTACTTGTGACGCGCCTAGAGAAATTTGGATAGAACATAGTTCACTGGAGGGCACGAAAAGAAACGCTTATGTAAATCACCAACTTGGTGCTGTCATTGAGTTTCCTCGAATAAGAATCGAGTTCATATGGTTGTTCTTGATTGATAACGTGTAAAAAATCGCACAACTCCTGTATTCTTGCAGCTAGAAAGACCTAAACAATTGGACGTTCCTCGTACAGAAGAGAAGGTTTCGGAGATTGAATGAAAAAAATTGGATGTCAAACATGAGAAGTTAATTGCAACCACCTTGTTTAACGACTTGGAAGGCAGAACTTTAAGGGTAAAGCACTGTTGTCAGTGAGGTACATGTTTCAAAGACATTCTACGGTCCATTAAATGTCGCAATTTTATGGACCAAGACTATTAAAGGCTACCAGTTAGAGCATAAAGCTTCACGAAAGCAGCAGCAGGACAAAAAACTGTCGTTAGAAAGACTCGACAAAAAAAAAAACACACTGGCAACGCCAGAAGGTCGTGCGGCATTGTCGGTAGCGAGAACGATCAACTCTCAGCACTGACATAGTTGATCGTCTTTAGACAATAAGTGATAATTTCTTGATAACTAGAAAACTTGAGGAGCTGAGAACATGACAAGGTTGTACAGATTACTTCGCTCTGACGTTCGATAGGTATAATTGGTATGTATGCTACATTTCGCTTGCGGCGTAGTGATTTCAGAGCTCTGTGTCGTTCACAAGATCGGTGGCTCAATCTTGCGCTCAATCTGAATCTTGAATCTTGACCCCTCAGGGGTCGGTAAAACGGCATCAGAATGTCCCCAGACTTGTCTGACAAAATTAGCAGCATACACACGGTACAGCGGTAGGCCACCATGGGTCATTGTATAGCCCAGATACGCATTTAATCATCAGTTGTTTCTGATAATAAGGTGGCAAATGAAAAACCGACCACATTCGCCGGAGAGGAATTTTTCATAGGAGTATTAGTAACCAATGAAAAGCTGGTACTTCGGCTATAGCCCCATATCGCTGGTTTTCCAAAAAGTCTTTTTTGACGCTGCTACGGAAAGAGATTTCTTGCATTGCAGATGTGTATAATTCTCGCCGAATAGAGCTCATTCTTTACTCTATTGGTAATCATACGATAGCATAGTTGTTTCTGATTCCGACGCCGGGCTTATATCCTAAAAAGAGCGGTCCACTGAATCGCAGCATGCAAAATAAATAAAAATTCGTGAAAACGACGCAAGGTATATCAGCCATCGCGCCAGTGCACGTGATTGCCTCAACCAGTCGCGCGTGAATTGGCTGAAGACCACTTTGGTTGTAGATGGAAATCCAACTTATTTTACCTGCTGCATTTCAGAGAAACGGTCTTTTCGGATTTTAGCACAGCCAAATAATCTTTATTGAGCCACTCATCTCATGTGGTGTGTTAAAAAGGCCTGACTTATAGAGCCCAATACATGTGTTTCGACCTTGCAGTCTCGTCAGTCGGTAGTTAACCTTTCTCGTCTTTTGCAATCCAGTCTCCACGCTAAGAGTTAGCGACGACGAACGTTTTACACTCTATGTCCAGTGAAGAACTCACCAAACACAGAGTGCTGTACACTCGACTGCTCATGGCTAGTATAATCAATATATCATATCTTTCGTTTGAAGTGTTTTCTTAAGGCCACAGCTCAAATTTCAATATGCCAATAATTATTTTTGAGCCACGCGTGTCATGTAGTCTGTCGAAATTCGTGTATCGGGCTCTATCAGTCAGCTCTTTTCAACAGACCACATGACAAGCGTGGTTCAAAAATGATTATCTGGCATATTGAAATTTGAGCTGTGGTTTTAATAAAACACTGGAAACGAAAGATATTAGCACAGCGTTGGAATCAGAAACAATTACGCTAGCGTATACTACCCACAGTAAAAAAAAGAGCTCTGTCTGATGAGAAATATGCGCGTATAAGTCACAACTTTGTGTAGATTTTACAGCATTATGATAGGGTCATTTTAAATACCGGCGACGCGGCGCTGTAGCCAAAAGTCTAAGTTTTCCAATGATTATTAACAATCCTATGGAAACTTCTTCTCCAGCGAATGAGGTCGGTTTTCCATTTGTCTCATCATAATCACAAGGAACCCAATCACGTCGAACGAAGTTAAAAATTTGAAGACGAATGCATGGCGCATCCCCCAGGGACTGGTCATAGCCGAGAGATCTAATCTTTACGCTATACTTCTTCACTACATGTTTCTAGAATCTTCGACGGATTACTTTCAGCATTTGAAGCGTTTTTCAATTCAGTAAAATCACCGGCCAATAAACTCGTTTGATTAAAGTTCTTCGAATGTGTTTCTATCTACAGTACGGAGCTCTGGCCAGCGGGTTCGCTTCAGGACATATGTGTCGGATGAGCATTCGAAAGATTACAGGAAGTATAGCAAAAAGGTTCTACGAGCTAAGATAGGCATCAAGAAATAAAATGACACCTGTATAGCTCACACCACAACTTCGGTGTTCCACAAGCGAAACGACGAAGGAAAATCTTCCGGCGTTAATCAATTCCTAAGGGATGCGTCATCCATACGACTTCATCAAACACCGCTTCAGGTGAATGCATATATGGCCTTTACAACGACTCGCGGTGACCTACCAATGTATCAATTCAGTGCTATCGTTGCACACAAGTCTGTTAGTAATTTACCGACTCTGGATGGACACAAGGTTAGATAAGGCATGAGAGGGAAATCAAACCATGGACCTTATGTACGACGCAAATTACCTCTAACCACCTCGCCACAAGTTATGGTATATAATTAACATAGCCTGCTACATTAACGGTATTTACTGCAAACTATAAGCATACACACCTGGCTTTCACGAGCAGAAAGAACTTGAGCATCGAATCGCTGGATCGCAGGTCTGATCGCTGACATTACTCCCAAGGCCATATGAGATCCTCCAGCTGCTTCCTGTGATTTCGATCCTTCAGACATTTCAGAAGACCCCAACGAACCTCTCAAAAAAATAATCTAAGATTTGTTCACTGATTCATAATCTTTGAGCAGCTTTTAAATTTTTCAAAACTACTCGTTTATCCGATAATGTTGAGGATTATGCAAGACCTTGAACGTCGGGAGGGATCTGAACGCACAATTCATCCTTCCCGGTGAGTGTGCTAACCATTGCACTATCGACACTTCTGCTCTGCCATCACTTTTGTTCAACACAATTGTATAGATCTTTCAGCAGCCAGCCGTCAACTAATCGTTTAGTATATAAGTTTGAGCAACTTCTCGACTTCGCCGGAGTATCACTTTCTGACTAACAATTGTATGACACTTTTAGACGCCTCACGGATCCGTCTTCAGAAGTTATTTTCACTGTACGGATCTCATGTTAGTACTTTCAGCGTTCAATTCGTTGTTTCGTCTCCTTCTTGAATGGCGTAAAAAACTGGTATGCCTCCTTGCAATCTCGAGGATAGCCTGACCGTGGACGATGTTGTTGACTGGCGGAGGCCGAGATCGGCTCCATGTTCGTCACGACGAGCATCACAACCACTCGGCCACGACGCCTGCCATAATTATGTATGAAATGGATATAAATTGAATCGAAAAAGAAAAACAATAGACAATTAGGGTACAAATGATATAATAGTGTTCATAGAGGTCTTTAATTCCTCAACTGAATTAAAATAAGTAATTATTTCAATGAATGATCTATGTAGTTCACCGTGCAAGACCACCACGATGCATGCTCAGCAGTCAATCGCGTCGATTTCCGGGGATGTGAAAAACATAAATTGAGTCAATGGAGTTTTCCTGAAAAATGAATACTTTAAAAATTAGCCAAATATACGTCGACTTGCATACGTAGAATAACAGCTCAGGATGAACTTGGTTCGAACAAAGGGAAACAATTTCGAATAGACGTAATCCTGTAAAAACAAAAGTAGATAAACAGCACAACCTTCTGACAATGATAAGAGTCAGGACGATACGGTAGATCAAAGTGCGGGAAATGCAGAAGATCAAAAAATGGCCTCACCCCATTGACCAAAGCCACCCAGGGCGTTGATCTCGTGATCTCGATGGCGGCCGTCTAGGTCAGGACGTATCTTCCTTCCTCTCTCTCTCCCCCTCTCTTTCCCTCCCTCTCTTTGACCACAGCCACCCAGGGTGTTGATCTCGTGATCTCGATGGCGGCCGTCTAGGTCAGGACGTATCTTCCTTCCTCTCTCTCTCCCGCTCTCTCTCTCTCCCTCTCTTTGACCACAGCCACCCAGGGTGTTGATCTCGTGGTCTCGATGGCGGCCGTCTAGGTCGGGACGTATCTTCCCTCCTCTCTCTCCGTCTCTCTCTCTCCCTCCCTTCCTCCCTCCCTCCCTCCCTCTTACTCTTACCCTCCATCTCTCTCTTCCTCTCTCTGGCACGCCTTGAGTTCTACAGCATTCAGGATTCTTCCCGAGTATACAACTTGTATTCCGGAGTAATTCTCGTATCAGTCATCGAAATTGTGAAGTTGTTTACACCATTTTACTCGTAATATTGATCAATGGAGCCTATCTAGAAATCCTTTGGCACTTTGCCAGAAAGTCCTCGTTTGAGGGACACGTAAAGAAATGTATCGTTTTGTAGAGAAAACCCTCGAGATATGGCTAAAAAATAAACGAGTTCCGCGTTACTGACAACATCGCAGAGGTCCTCTGAACGTAGAAGAGCTGTCATGTTATTATTTATTAATACAAACACCATTATTTAATCAGATAGTGTGAATTAATTTGTAAAAACTTCCATGGCACATATTGCGCGAAGCGACGCCATTTCAAAAATACTCTGAAGTACAGTTTTTGAAGTAGATCGAATAAATCCGTGTAAGTTAAGCCGACGAATTGATCGCCCTCTGATCCGAACTATAGGTTTGAATTGGAGCGCGAAATTCGATATTCTTTTGACTATTCGTCTTAGTTCCACTTAAGTGGCGTGTTGTGTTTTATTTCGTCGGTATTGATTTATTGATTCGAGTAGATCGCGGTTTTTTCTCTGTTGAGCAAAAACACAAGGATTTCGCTATAACATTTGCTTGAACACCTGCTATATCGGCAGATTTCGCTTTGTTCCTTTCGTCTTGCATTTTGATAATTTGATGGAAAACCCAAAGAAAAGGGCTTTAGTAGAGGAGAAATTTGTCGAAGCGTCAGCTCTTCAGATAGAATTTCCATTAGAACCGTTGAATTGGGTTTATCGAGAGAAATCTGTGAACTACTGAACAATGCCGAGGCTACTTGATAGTCGACTTGTTATGACTGTTTATTGTTGTTTCTGACTGCTTTTCTAAAATCATACCCTTTATTGAGTGAAAGCTCAGTCAAAGCACCCTTATCGTTGTGGAAAAATAATTCAGAAGCAGTTATTCCCATGATTTTTTTCATGGTCACTGATATTATGAGGTCGCTTCGGAAGTCTTTGCACTAAAGCAGTAAGCACAAATTAATTAATCAGAAGTATAAAATTGCATGGTTTCGGTATCGTTCAATTGCGCATTTTCTTGCTAATATTTTGGTGTACATGAGCGCATGTGTCGCAGTGGTTAAGAGGTGGTCTGCGTCGCACACGAGGTCAATGGTTCGATCTCGCGCTCATGGCTCGCCAAGCCATCCATCCCTCCGGGGTCGGTAAATTGGTACCAGACAGGTCTCAAACTTGTCTTAGAGGATAAGCAGCACTGACTCGGTTCAGCGGGAGGCCACCGCGAGTCATTGTAAAGGCCAGATGTGCATTCAATCACCTCAAACGAAGTTAAAAATTGAAGTCAAATGCATGGCGCATCCCTCAGGGATTGATCAACACCTGGAGCTTTATCCTATTTTTATTTTGGTATACAACTTGCTTTTACTTCGCGCAGGAATAATGGAGCCTGGGGCGATGAAACGGTTGTAGAAAGCACGCCTAGGTAGTGGTTCGAGAAGTTCGAAACTGGAAAGAACAGTCTAGAGGATCAGTCTATATCGAGCCGGGCAAGAAACCTCATTAATTTTGCGCGACGCTTCACTACCATTTTTCCCTAGGAGCCATTCGTGCACAAGTAGCAAGAGGATTTGTTCTCACGACAGCTGTATCTTAGAACAAGTATGGATTAGTCTATACCAAAATGATCACAAGAACATGCGCAATTGAACAATACCAAGATCATGCAATTCTAATCACTTTTGGTTAGCAACTTTGTTGCTTATGGCTCGTGTACTTCAACTTATGGAACGACCTAATAGGATGTGACTTGATTTTTCTTTTTTTTGGTTGATATGCTACCTCAATAGGTCCTTCGTCAAGCGAACAGTGAGACTCCTCGATCTTCAGGCAGCAATTTCTTCTGTGGAAAGCAAAATTCAGTCGTATTGGCTACCACCATTTGATATGAAAGCTTTCAAACTTGTATCGGAATTCTAAGAGCATTTTTGACACAGTGGTTGGAGTGGTTAGGCGAGGGCACGATTCCGCGCTCAAGGCTCACCAAGCCTTCTAACCTCTGGTATAGGTGAATCGGTTCCAAACTTATCTGTGAGGATAGCACCACTGACTTGAAATAATGATTTGCATTAGCTCAGGCGGTGCTACGAATAGAGTACAATGCATAACGCACTCAGGAATTTGTCAACGTTGAGAGTTTCATCGTTTATCCCTTTGAGAACCACTGTTCATAGACGAGTGGGAGTCCGGGATCTGCAGTCTGTGTATGCTTGCTTATCTGGCTGTCTGTTTTACACGAGGCGAGACGCCGGCCGCCGTTGCAGTAGCCGAGTGAAATTCGACGTCGCGTTGTTTGGTACGAGGCGTACCGTGTGGTGCTTAAGGGGTTGAACTTTATACCCAATGATATAGAGTGATATACAAAACTTCTTGCGTCAGCTGGAATTTGAACCCGCATTTTACTTATCCGAGACACGTGCTAATGCTCGTTCCACCACAGACGCCTGTTTAGCTACCACTCTTTCTTATACTTTATATTGTAATTCCAGGCTTATGTTTCACTTGCAAGGCAAAGGACAATCGTCACAGTGGCGTCGATCCAATTCAAAATCCTCTGCGTCTCGACAAAACAACTACGACTTAGATACAAACGCTGAGTATCAGTCGGAGGATTCGGACGTTACAGAGTACGGTTTGTTCATTTTGTGTGGTCATGATGCCACTACACGGTGGTGTATGGTTTTCCCGATCTTCTTGTACCTCAGACGAGAATTAAACCAGCATCTTACCCTTTCAGGTGCTCGCGCGCTAACCGCACTGTCGAGACTCCTATTCTCCTATCACTCTGGTCAACAAGGTATCGATCTCTTAGCAACCAACCGTCAACGATTGTATCGGAAAGCAGTGATACCAGAACAGGAGCTTTGATAGTACAGTTGTTTGACGCGCGCTCCCGGAAGGGTTCGGTGCAGCAGTTCCCGTCCAGATTTAAATATTTAATATAACTTTACATTATCAGCTCGATGATTTTCAAAAAAAGTAGTACTCTGGAAATAATATAGCATATTTTGAGCCGTTAAGGTCTAAGTACTAGCCAGGAACCTGTTCTGTCCTGCCTGAACTCCTTAGTAGCACGGTCACTCGGTTCAACCGATGTTTTGGGGCTAGACCCTTCTATGAAGCACTTGAGGCCTAGTAACAAGTCACCGCAAGTCAGGTGATGGAATCCCTTGAGACTGCAAAGACTAGCAGCCTAGCTTAGTCGTTCTTGTCCATGAACGTACATTGAAGGCTATTGAGTGGTATGCAAGACATTTGCCCTAGGCAGGAGTTGAGCCCGCTATTTACTTATACCGGCTGGTTCCTGCTACCACTATACCACGAATAACATTGCTTTGTTACCACTCTTCGATATAAACTATCGTAGCTGTCAGCAACCAACCTTTAACGGGTTTGGTGTTGTGTATAGTAGCTGCTTAGACAGATCATCTTCACATGTCGCGTGGCATAGCCCAACATCCGTTCTACTGTGTTTGTCAAATTGAAACCGGCACCCTTTCCGTTAGAGCTAAGGTGAGACAGGGGCTCAACTCCTGAATTGGAGTCTAAAGAAGTTTTGCAAGCCTTTCCGCGTCATCGAATCTGAAGTTAGCTTGATTCTCATGCTAATTGCCCTGAGAGGTGATTTTCTCCTCTTTTCTACTCATTCATCCATTGAATACTGACATTCATGCAAGAGCAGCGTGCTTCTTACGGATAGCGTGTTGAGTGGCGAAGTAGATCGAGGAGCGACTAGGCCTAATCCTCTTATTATCGAAAAAATTCTTAATTCTGGTGGGTTCGTTAACACCATAGCTATTGGCGGATTCGGCGTTTCATAAATAACAAGTCGTTCCATAAGTTTTGGCACTAGAGCATTTAACGCCAAATTTATTAACCCGAAATAATCGAAATTGTATGGTTTTGGTATCGTTCATATGCACATTCTCTTGAGAACATTTTGGTATACAACTTGCCTATAGTTGCTTTAAGATGGAGCCATCTTGGGAAAAAACTCAGTTGCTGCTCATGCACGAATGGTGCGCAGGGGAAAACGCTAGTGAAACGACGCGCAAGATTGTTGAAGCTTGGTACGATGATATCGTTGCAGAAAGGACGGCTTGGAACGCGTATGCGAAGCTCAAAGCTGGAAGGAACAATCTGGAGGATCAGTCGTGCTCGGGACGTCTACAGGGAGCTCTATCAATCTTGCGCGCCTACTACGCGCAAATCGTGCATGAATATTAAGCGAATTTGTTACCAGGGCAGCTTTACCCGTAGCAAGTATAGGCAGATTGTATATCAGCATGTTTGCAAGAAAATACACACTTGAACCGTATCAAAAGTATGCAATTTTAATTACTTCTTGTCCAAGAGAATTAACCGTTAGGCAGACATTCGACCTCTGGCAGGAGTTTAACCCATGTTTCACCCTTATCGGGGGGCGTGTGCTGGCACTACACCACTAAAATCACCGCTTACCCATCCACCCATTCTTCAAGATCTCTTTGTCATAACTATCGGCAACTAACCTTCAACATGTTTGGTCGTGTAAGCAAGATCGCTGCTCAAACCCAGTTAGACAGTTAGACAACCATTGCACATGTATGATTTGAAGAATTCTTATGTTTCACTACTCATAGAAGTTAAATGGCTGCCGGCTTATCTGCGTTTATAGATTGTTCTCCCGACCAACTTGTTAAAGGTTGATGGCTGATAGCTATGATAAAGAAATAAAGAAATATTGAGGCAGGTAAACAGTGGCCTTGATGGTGTAGTGGCAGCACGCCCCCCTCCCACGATGTGGGTTAAGCCTGGGTTCGACTACCTACTGTGACCGATTTTTTGCCTACCACGCAATTCCCTCAGGTATGCTTGAAACATCATAGCACTGCGAGAAACAGTAAAAACAAAAATTTTTGGATCTATACTTTTTGTCGAAATCAATACTTCTAATTTGGTGTTAATTGCTTTGCTGCCAAAACTTATGGTTGACCGTGATATTAGCAATCAAGGATGTGCTGATACAGTTGGAAGGTGACTAAGCATGCGGCTAGAATCAAATTTTACAATTTTTAATTCCAGTGTCCATCAGTTAAAAAGGGGGACAGACAGCAAATTCTCTAAATGAGTTCAGGGTCCTTTATCGAAACGGCCAGATAAATGCTCCTCTCGACTGTCTTTTTGTCTTCATTGTTAACTGGGCCAGTAGCACGAGGATGCTAATAGAAATTTACTCGGCTCACGTTTCGACGCGTTTTGTCTTTCCCACGGCCAGCCGATGTTTAGGGTTAAATGCCTACAGTCGTTCTTCCTTGTTGTGGCTTTCGCATTCTTAGTCGGTCTAGTCGAATCTTCTCTGATGGGCATCGCTGAATTGAACAGCATTACTCGGCGATGCTCTTATAAACAGGACAGTTGTTGATGTTATTTATTGTCCGCTGATATTATCGTGACTTTCAAGGAGGATTCGGCTCGACTGACAACAAATGCGAAGACCACAACGAATACGAACGACCGTGGACAGTTGACTCGAATCGTCGGCTCTGATGAAGACAAGCGCTCGTCGGTTATATTTTCATTGCCAACCTCGTGCTACAGGCTTTATCATCAAAGCAAGTATGCAGATTTCTTATGTTTTTACAGCTTTTTTCATAGTGTTATGATGTTTCAAATTTACCTAAGGGAACTGCGTGGTGAGCAAAAACTCAACTCTCAGGCGGGAGTTGAACCCGCGTTTCACCCATGCATCATAAAGCAGCGAAAATGCAGTAAAAACATAAAAAATCTTGAGTATCAATATCACAATGGCTGTCAGCTTAACCGGATTTATAAAGCGATATGTGCTTACCCGACCAAACATGTTAAAGGTCGGTGGCTGATAGCTATGATAGAGATATTGAAGAATGAGCAGAAACGAAACGGTGCCTCAGTTGCGTAGTGGTAGCATGCGACCTCGACATGGTTGAGACGTAGGTTCAACTCCCGTCTGAGGTCAAGTTTTTGCGTACCACTCAATTTTCTTAGGCATATTTAGAAGAAATTATGATTGATTGAGCATGTCGAGGTTAAGGGAAAATCGGTTCACATATTGTCACTTAGTGTGTTTTGTGAGTTTAATCAACATGATTTCTCATCATCACCATCATCTAGACGATTGAAATCGCTGCGATACACGATACGAAGAGAGCCAAGAGAGGCATTTATCTGGCAGTTTTGATGAAAGTGTTAGAGCTTCGACCTACTGTCTAGTTTATTTGTCAATTACTCGATCCTGAAGATAGTGCATGTATAAGTAATGTGGAAGACTAGCTCATAGTTTTCTACGGTTACAGTTCTGACATACATGCCTGTACTTTGAACGGGTGCGCATGGCACAGTGGTTAGATTGCTCTGCGACACACCCTCGTGCTGGATAGTCCGATTTCGTGCGTAGTCAAGGCTCATTATGCCGTTCATCCTTCCTGAATGGGTGAAATGGTATGAAACCTGTCTAACTGATCGACTTTCGTGGACCGAGGGGTGTGTCCGACGACTCCACCTCCTGCCCTAAGTGGACGTCGACAACGGCTACTTTTCGTTGCAGGCTCTACAGCTAAGTTTTGGAATGGTTCGGGTGCGCTCTACACGGGCGTATTGGCTGCTGTTTCGTGACGTTGACTCTATACTTGCACACATAACATCAAGAAGCAGCAGTCAGTACGCCGACGCAGAGCACACTCGAATCGTCCCAAAATTTAGCTGCAAGTCTTGCAACGAGAAGTCGCTGTAGTCGGTGTCCGCTCGGAGCAGAGGAGGTGGGGTCGTTGGAAACGTCTTGGGTCCACGGAATTCAACCTTTTAAGGGAATAGCAGTGCTGATTTGATGCTTTGGTAGGTCATCGCGAGCTGTTGTAGTGGCAGAATATGCGTTGAATGAGATCTAATGATGCGGCGAATGGAGTTGCATGCACGGCGCATCCTTCAGGCCTTCTTCAACTTTGAGAGTTTTATCTACTAAGCTTCCACTGTAGACGTTACAGGTGTATGTAGTAACTGGCGGTGCTGTGGTTTCTATGTGGATTCGTAATTCACATAAAAGCTTAGCGTTGTGCCCTATCATCTCCGTATAATCTGTTGTGCTAAGCACAATTTATTGAGTCCGTGCTAGGAGCTCTTCCCATAGAATTTTTTCCTTGTCAGCAAAACAGCATGTGATTCTATAAAATTCTCCTAATTTTCTGCTTTTTGACAGTGCTACGATGTTGTAAAAATTAAAGTTGTGCACCAAAACCTGACGCCAGTCGGGGGTTAAACCTGCTTTTCACCCTTGCCAGTGCGTGTGCTATCCCTATACCACCGATTCTACCGCTCTGCTACTAGTCCTTCTTCGATACAAGCTATCGTAGCTATCAACACCAATTCTTAACTCCTGCGGAACTATGGATCCAACCCTCTTCGTCTCTGACCCCCAGCATGTTGCGTCTAACAATAGCGTCTGACCCCACAGCGCGCCGTTGTCAGACGGAGTATCCTGAGTTTTAAAGACGCAGAGGATTGGATCTATGGTCCCATTAGGTTTAACGGGTTTGGTCACTTTATATCGAAAGAGTGATAGCAGGATATTTAGAGAATTCAGCAAGTGAATTTAGTTTCTGAGTGTCCGGAATGAACTTTATGTGGAAGTTTCGAGGCTCATTTGAAAAGTCAGTTTTAAAAGTGCGCGTTGGCTACTCAAAGTGACTACAAAAGGTCTTCTACTGGATTTTCATTGATTTTTTTCAGTGATTCTTTCTCAAGAGAGAAGAAAACACGTGACAGTCATCACGAAGAGGAGTCTCCGAGTCTGTGGGTTCTTGTTTTTTTTCATAGCAGATTAAGCTTTTCTTATTATTGAATTTTAGATGAACACAGATTTTCTTTGTTGATAGCCAAACGCGAGGTTGATAGTGGATTGGAAAAAAATTTTTCTTATTTTCTCGTTTTTGTTGGTTATTATTCATACATTTGGGTTTTTTCTTACCATCATTCAGAGCAACTTCTTTCGGTTATTTAGATATATAACACTTATTCATTTGTTTTAAGACAGAATTGTCTCGAGAGCACAAACAATTGTTGATGTTACACCAGCGTCTCCTGGGTTCAAGTGCTGTTGAGACCGCCGGATTAACGAGGCTTGAAGTGACGGAGCAGTTGAAAGGACAGCAGTGTTTGATCGTTTCAATGAAAGGCTAGAAATGCAGACCTTACGCACAAACAATGAGGCGGTCGCCCACAAGAAAATTGACCGGCAAGCTGTTTTGAATACAACTGAGACGTCTACGTCGTTGACGACTAGCGTGCTAGCCGATGATCCTGAGTGTGGTCATACTAAAATTCTATCTCAAATAAATGTGTAAGTGTTATATATTAAAATAACCGCAATAAGCCGCTATAAATGGTAGCGGAAACATAAAAATGCATGAAAAGTTATCGATAGGAAGGGAAAAGTCTGGGAATTTTCTTGCCAACACATTTCAAATACAATCTATTTCGATCGGCTGACGTTTCGGCGGTTTCGCCTTCTTCAGGGCCTGGAAAGATCAGGAAGGAAACTCGTTACGACCTCCATTACTTCAGCAGAAAAAAATCATTAAGTATAGATTTCAGTCGTATCGATCGCATAACAATAAAACAATAATAGGCTGGAAAAAGTGATGAGTATTAGAAAAAGTTGTTTTGTGCTTAATGCGATTGAAATCTAGCTTTGGAAATGTTTTCTGTTGAAGTAATGGTGGTGTTTAGCTGAGTGAATTATCGGAAACTAGATCATTCCTGGCTTTGAAGAAGGCGAAAACGCCGAAACTTCGGCTGATCAAATAAATAGTACTTTATCAACGTCGCGTTTGGCTTACGAACAAAATTCTACCTAGAGTTGTTGAAAAGATACTGAGGTAAATGGAGCCGGTCCTGGGAAGTTCCCCATAATTTAGGCGCCGAACCATGTGTAATCAGCAAAAATCTTATTCAACCACTTTTCTAGTACTGGTATGGTTTTATTAACTATACATCAAATGATATGGAAAGATAAGCAAAATCTTGAGCCTCAGGCGGGAAGTGGAGCGGCGTCCCATACTTTGCTCGAGCGCGTGTTAACCTGTTTCTCACTACGGACGTTCCTGTCATGTTATCACTCTTTCTGTACAGTGAGGTGTCGATCTTTCGGCGATCAACCGTCAGCGGTTGTACTAAAGAAAGAGTGATGGCGGACCAGGAGCTCGGTGAAACAATTGGTTAGCACGCGTTTCGGAAACGGCGAGAAGCGGGTTCGATTCACGTCCGAACTCTAAAGTTTTGCATATCATTCAATATCACTGAATATATAATTGTAACATATTATTATCACTGAAGAGCGCCAAAATAGGGAATTGTTGTTGATTGGTATTTCAACTATCAATCCAACAATGTTGAATGATATGGACAACTTCGCACCTCGGACAGGAATCGAACTCGACATTATTGGTGTGATCGTAATACGGTTACGTCTGGATGCTAGCGTAGTGCTCAGCATGGCTCGTTTTTCTTGGGGAAAATCGTTGTAGAGTAATCTCCTGGTGGTATTAGGATATGTTATTTGTTCTGAAAGCATCATTATTAAACAATTAACAAGAGAACGATAATGAGAAGTGGCCTGTAGTTACCTCTATGAGAAATATCGTTCAACCCTTTTGGGACTGTGGACCCACCTCTTATGCATCTCAAGGCTCAACGTGGGAACACATCGAATGTAATATTGTATTACTTTAATTGTATAATTGTTGTTATTTTCGTACTTATAGCCGAATAATATACTTGCGTATAATGAACATTGGAAAATAACACTAATTATACAGTTGAAACACTACAATAGTACATTCAGTGCGTTCCCACGTGGGAAGTTCGATGCAGAAGAGATGGAGCAGAACGTCCAGCGTTGTCACACTGCGGGTTAGGAATGCAGAAGTGGTGAGTCCACGGTAACGAAAGAATCAATCTGCCCAATGAGGGCTTGAACCTCGAACGAGATTCGAGCCCGCATCTCACCATATGAGTGTCGCTCAATCAGTGTTGCTTGTAGTTAGATTCCTAGATTAGAAATTTGATTGACATGGCAAACATGGGCCAACACTTGGTCTAGTTTTCTCGCCAAGTTGAAAGCGGCATCTATTCAAGTTGGGTGAAATGCTGGTTTAACTCGTGTTTGGAGATGAAAGAAGATTTGCAAATCACTCAACGTCCTCGGACCTATATAGGTAGCTTGATTCTTATGCCAGTTACCTCAAAGAGGATTTTTCTTCATTTTGTAATATGGTGTTCTGCTAATGCTAAACAACACAGTACCAGTCGAATCTGAGCTAAGAGGTTTTCCTCGTAAACATTTTTTTTTCTTCCCTTCCTTCGCAAAACTTTATTTGATTTCGTGAGAATTCTTTTATCTTTACTGCTTTTTAGCCGTGCTTTGGTTTTAAAAATAGCGTCTGAGAGTTTTGAGTGATATGCAAAACATTCGGTCCACCACTGATATCACTGCTCTGCTACTGCTTAACGTGTTTAGTTAGTTAATATCGAAGAGAGAGTGTAGCAGATTATTCAATCTCATTTAGCCCTTTCGTGACCGTGGATCTACGGCTTCTGCATCTCTGTCTAGCAACCTTGGACGGTCTGCTCCACCTAGTCTGCATCTCTGACCACTCGCGTGCCTCTGTTAGACACAGCAGGGTGCAACTGTTGCGCGCACTACGCTGGGGTTGGGAATGCAGAGGGGTTCGGGCAGGCCGTCTAATGTTGGTTGGTAGAGATACAGAGGCCGTGGGTCCATGGTCTCGAAAGGGTTAGACAATTCTGTAAGTGAGCATGGTTGGTGGAACGAAATCTGGAATGTCCTTCTAATTCAGAAGTTTCGAGGCGCCTTAAAAAGCCGATTTAGAAGTGAACGTTAGATTTTTTGTATACTATTAAATATTAGCTATTGAAGATGCTCTGCGAAATGATTATTATCTTTTTTAGTGATTATTTCTCAAGAGAAAAGAGACCACGTGTTACTCGTCATGAAGAGAAGCTCCCGAATCTGTGAGTTTTTTCATTACTCCAAAAGACTGACAGTTTTTCTTGAAAGTGATTTTTGAATGGAGCTATCTACAGTCTAAGCGTTTATCATAAATCGTTTCAACATTAGTTTATCACAATGAATTATTAAACGGTATACTGCATTGGCAACTAAGTGACTGCTCCAGTTTGAAGCTCTAAGCGCAACCTGGTTTCAAGCAGAAGTGATCAAAATTATTTAGCGATATTTTAAAGTATGCGTATCAGCCTGAACACATTTCTGCCATATCTCGGGCAACAAATCAAGACAACTTTAAGTAGAATTTTCTGAGCTTCCTTCTGATGTCAATTTCGTCCATACTTGCAGAATTATGGCCACATGGCATCAAGGCAAAACTCAGCAAAGAGCCAAAACGTTGTTCGTCTGGACGCAAATCCTTGAGTCTTTACACGATTGATGTTCTCGAACGTGATCTGTGCATCACGTCCCAATTCGTAGTCGTAGGGCAGCAAACTGCGATAAAGGCTCCATTAAGTGTTCCTGATGTGGCAAGTATGGACAAATTTGGTACCAAAAAGGATCTCAAATTTTCTACACAAAGCGGTAATGATTTGTCGCGTGGGAGATGGCAGAAATGTGTTCGCGCTTATGGCACCTACTATGAATGGTGTTGTTAAGCAGTTTTAATTACTTTCTGATATTACGTGGTGTTTACTGCTATAGTGCCAAAACATATGATAAAGCCTAATAAATGAATTATGTCTTGAATGCTCGTTTCGTTCTTTTATGTTTGAATTTTGGAGGTAGAAAACGAACTAGCTAACTATTTGATAGAATTCTTCTGTGCCAATCAAAGATGGAAATCTACATCCAAAAAATAGTTTAGATTAGGTGCTTTTGATGAGATTAAGAAGCAAACGGATGTGCTAGAACCATCCGATCGACATAATCCGCAACCATTTGGTTATTAACCCCAAGTTTCTGGTGTGGTAAAATGTCAGATACAAGTTTTTTCTCTCTTGAGTTCATGCCTTATAGAATAAGAACAATAGAAAGTTGTATTGAACTTTGGAAAAAATTATCTCGATACTCATAAGATCGGGCGAGTGTGGCGTGTTAGTTAGAGGTGCCCTGTGACGGACACGTGGCGTTGGTTCGATCCGCGCCCAAGGCTCACCACTCCTTTATTCATGCCTCCGGGATAGGTATAATGGTACCAGGTATGTCTGGGATGGTATGAGTAGTGATTTTACTCATCAATAGTCTGCCGCGAATCATTTCTAAAGGCCATATAGGCATTCAATCACTTCAAACGATGCATTATGAAGTATGAAGTCGAAGCCATGACGCATCCCTCACGGATTCATTATCATAGAGAGCTTTATTTTTTCCCTTCTCATAGGGTTACATGAAGTTAGTGCTTTTTGCGTTTCACTCTAGAAGGGACCTCCAGTTATGTAGCCGGATTTGAACACAAAATTTACTTGGATAATAGTTGACCATTCTTTAGAGATTCGCGGATTTTTGGAAGTATCAATCTCTTGCTGTCCGCTGTGGTTATTATTCTGATAGCCGTCTATATCTCAATTATATTTCGTTCGGATTCGGGCAACACTGTGCTTTCCATGGTAATTCATCTTTCACAGCCACAAATTTGTTTTTGTTTCTAGCTCTTTTGGTACTTGGTCTTTTTCGCTTTTCCCTTGAACTTTTAGTGGTCATTTGACATCATGAATCTCAGTGATCTCAATAGCGTTACTGAGTTTTTAAAATGCTCTGCTAGTGCACAGCAGCTGCGAAAAAAGATTACGTTCAACCTCAGGCGCAAATTTTTTGCTTGGTGACAGTCTGCAGATGCTTTTCACCAGATAGAGAATGAGTCTGATTTTTGAAATAGTCATCATAGAGCGAAATCATAGGTTGGTTTCGAACTTTGATTTCATGTACCGGCTAAAGGCACATGAGCTTGTGGAAAAAATCTTGGCGTATCGAAATATTTCTTAAAAAATCCAAAACATCTCTCGAAGCGGAATAAAATTTGTAAGTAAGTAACAAAAATTGCGCCCTTCCGAGGCCGCAGTTGAAATTGTTGCGCTCAGCGTGATTCGACAGGCGTGCGATTTTCGTTGTTTATCTAGTGGTTTCTTCCCATTTCGAAAAAAAATCAGACTTGCATAAGGCACTCTCTTCTATCGTTCTATAGAAATTGTCTTATTATTTTTGATTCATACTGCTAAAAATGAAAAAAAACGCGCTGTAAGCAATGCACTAATTTCTGGAGGTGCAAAACGTAATTTCCCTTTACTAAACCTTAACCGAGTTTCAGAGCTAACATAATTTATGCTTTTATATGGCTGATAAATTTTAAGTGTTAAACCATCCACAGATACTGGGCGAGCGGGCGAAGCAAACCGAATGTGAAACATAGTTTTATTTTCGACGCTACAGCGAACTGAGGAAGTGAAAAGGCTTTTTCGGAAACCGAGTGCTGTTTTAAATCGCCCCTCCCCCAAGTTGTCGAATGACTAAAGTTGGGAGATTATGTCCATCGCAGAGGGACTTTAGAAATCCGTGTGTCTCGAATATACACCATGTACCCAATGGGTTAAACAAACAGCAACTGTATTTATGTTCAGGAATCCGTATCGAAGAAATTGCAAGACTTTGAAACGCGTGTATCTCAAAAGATGCGTATTTTTGAGAATGTTACTGGCGATGACATATACACCCTATTATTCGTTGGAAAACAGGTGATTTTCTGCGCAATATTTGAGGTTTTTCTCCTTCATTCTTATGCGTACATCAAATTTTAACCCTTTGGGGACTGTGGATCAACGACCTTTTCTTCCCGAACTGGCTACTCCGAAGGATCTGCTCCACCTCTGGTATCTCTTACGCCCAACATGGCAATGGCACGTTTCTGCGTCCAACAATGGCAAGGTGTTGCTACAAACAGCGCTGTCTGCTGCATCTAACAGTGGCACACTGGGGGTTAGAGATGCAGAGCAGGTGAGCAGACTATCCAGAGTTCCCAGTTCGAAATGCAGAGACGGAGGGTCCAGGGTCCCGAAAGGGTTTAGTAAGTTGTTAATTGGTTTGACATCTTAATACCTACAAGTCACGAAACTTGTTTTTCTAAGATACATAGTTGAAAAAACAAATATCTCAATAAATCTAAGAGTACTGAGTGGTAGAAAAGCGGTGATCTTGGTGGTATAATGGTTGCATGCGCTGCGGTATGGGTGAGACTCTGGTTCAATCTCCACATAGGGCGAATACTTTGCTTGCTACGCAAAACTCTTAGATCTATGTTTATAGCATCATAATACAACTGAATAGCAGTAAAATGACCGCAAATATATGTCTATTTCAGTGGTTGATGATGCTTCAAGAAAGTCCGATTGTGTTGCTCGTTACTGGAAAGCAGAGCCGAGATGTGGTTAACACGATATCTGATGCATTTGGTGAAGCATTTGAGCTTTCTCGACCTGTAGATACAGTGGAGTTGACCGCACAGTCAAATCGAGCTGATCTGCACGAGAGCCTAAGTCGCGGCAAGTCGTTTTTTCTTCGCAAATTTGTATTTCTTACTATTGCTTTCTTGAGATTTCTATACTGATAGATAGAGCACATATATTATATATCTGAGAATGTTGAGTGATATGAGAACCATTGGACTGCCGGCAGAAAGTTTGAGCTGCGTCTCACCCATTCCTGTGGCTGTGCTACCACTACAACATCGAGACCACCGAGCTGCTACTACTCTTTCTCCAGTATAAATTATCAAAGCTATCAGCAAACATTTTTGATGATACCGTTCGTTTCCAGTCTTTTCTCAAGGCTGTTCCCAAATCTCATTTCAAAAATGCATCTCATAATTATCACTTGAGTGAACATGTCATGTTGTCTGTTAATGGGCTCTTGTACAGCCCGATACACGTGTTTCGGCCTTGGGCGGCCTCGTCACTCGGATAAGCCTTTCGCCTTTAGCCAATCCTCTCGGGGACCCCTAAATTCCTCATAAAGAGTGGACGACGACGAACGACTTACACAATTGCCTTCAAGTGAAAAATCGCTAGATCGGCAATGTTGTACATTCGATTGTTCTTGGCTGGTGTTTTGAAGTATTATAGCGGTCGTTTCGTCACGAGGCTGCTCAAGGCTGAAATATGTGTATCGGGCTATTCAAGATCCCATTAACAGACCACATGACATTTTGGTTCAAGTAATAATGAGATTTTTTGATGAGTTTGATCCGATAAGCACATATCGGCATCAAATCCAGTTAAGCAGACATTTGTTTGATATATGTAATCCATAAGAATTTCTCTTTTTATTTCTGGCGGTGGCTTTGGTGATGTACTTTTTGGAGGTGCCACAGGGAAAGGGTGGAACACGGATTCAGCTTCCACCTGGGGTTGAATGTTTAGCATATCACTCAAGACTCGCAGATGTATAGTTGTAATATTATAAAACTTCTGAAAAGCATTTGAAATGTCTTCCAGATTACACTAATATTTTGTTTCGTAGTGCTAGTATGTCAACCGGGGGACAAATGAAGAGACCGCCATTCTCGCTGAACCTTTTCTTAAGAGTATTAGTGATCATTCGAAGGCTTACGTCTCTGACTAGTGCTCTACGTGGCAATTTTTTTTTTTTGGAAAATCCTCTTTATAACGCTGTAATAGAAAGGACATTTGTGTTGTATGCAGTCATATTTCCCGCAAGGCGGAACTGCTTCCTTGAGCTATGAGCAAATATTCGATAGCGTGATTCCCAACAATTTCAATGCTTTACTTAATATCGGGAAAGACCGTTTCACTGCAGTGTAGCAGGAAACAGATGGCTATGTCTGCATATGCGGGCATTTCCTTTTCGGCTAATGTATGGGCTGGGGAGGGGAGCAGGGGAAGGGGCTCCGTGGTTTCATACGGCGTCCGATCGATTGCGCTAATATCTTTATGTGTGACGTGCAATTTTTCTTACTTAGGAGTTTTCTTTATAGAAATTCCACAAAAAACGTATGGCTCTGATGCTACAAGATGTCTTATACATGTTCATATGCTTTCCTGCTCTCAGCGAAGTAATAGTGAAAGCACGTGGCTATTGTTAAACATATTTTTACTTCATATGCTGTAGGTTTATAAAAAAAGTCTATAGGAAAAACGGCCACGTAGTGCAGTAATCAGAGATGTTAACTTTGTAATAATCACTAACACCCTTATGAAAAGTTCTTGCCTAGCGAAAAGGGTCGTTTCTTCATTTATCGCTGGACAAATTTCTTGAGCCTATTTTGCAGTCTATAATTGGTTGTCTTGTAGCTCTACACTCGGATGTTCCAATTGCTGTACTCAATGGAATCGATCAACTCTTTTGGGATGCACCGCTTGTCTTACAAGCGTTTTCCGACAATTCTTTTGTTCCGTCACCTCACGCTTTGCTTTTGCTCTCTGTTAGGAAAAGTTTTCTTGGGCCGAAGAAAGTCTGCGAGCGGTCGTTGATGGAGTAAGTTGATTTTAAGAACTTTGTTTTTTTTTTGCTAGTTTATCATCCGTCTTCACAGTGTTTTTTCTCACTGTGCAGATACCAGTACTTCTAGCAGCTCAGCGCGGAGCTGACTCTCACTTTACTCTTTAGAAGTCAATAGCAACGCTCTACGGAAAGGTATTTTACGACGTTACGAAGAAGATGAAACCTCAAGCAAACGAAGATACAAAACAAATGCTAGAAGTATTGGTACCCACAATGTAGAAAAATTATAACATTGGTTAAATGAAGTGAATTGGTATTGTTAAATCAATCTTTTCGGAACCATGGACACACAGCCTCTGCATCGCCAACTGGCAATTCTGAACAGTCCGCTCTATCTGCACTGCGCTCCTAATGCCCAGAGTGCTGCGACTAACAATAACACGCTGGGGGTTAGAAATGCACATGAGGTGGAGCGGATCCTCCAGAGTTGCCAGTTACCGATGCAGAGACCGTGGGTCCAAAGTGCCGAGAGGGTTAATGATTTTTTCTGTTTAACCTCTTCTCATATGATTATTTTTGGTGATGCTTTGTAATGGATTTGTTGGGTCCTTCGTTTATGGAAGTTTGCGATATCAAACTAAGGAATCTTATTACCAGTCACCAACACGTTTTGGTTATTCGGCATGCTGAGCGGTATGCAAAGCATCTGACCCTCGGTGGAGGTCGAACCGGCGTTCCACCCATGGGAGGAGGAGGCGTAATACCGTTACATTACCGACGCCTTCGCTCTGCTACCAGTGTGTTTGCGATTTGGTTAACCTTTCCCTCTACAACAAACATCCCTCAGAGATCAATGTGGGGGTCTAAGTCGTACATGTCATATTTCGGAAGCATAACACGGCTCGCTCTACGTAGGAATAAATACTCTATAGCTCGTCTTTCCGTATCTGTGCAGTTCATTATACAGTTTTTCCGAGCTTGAAATCCACAAATTCTGTCTTAAGTTCAAAGAGAGGTTTGTGAACTATGGCTGTCCGTATTCGAATCCCATTCCATGTTCGCTAAGAGTACCTGTGAGAACCTAATGCCATTCTAACGTCGTTAGAGAACGAAATAAGCTATAAGATCACATAACATCTAGAAAGTGGTTATAAAATTTCTTCCATCAGGTATCTCAACGCAACGTGGATATCATCTGGCGGTTCAGTTGACAGTGTATCACCGATACTGTCACGTATAATGCAATTCATCATTTGCCGCTGAAATATTTTCTGATATAGACAGAGAGGTGTTAAATCTTTGGAGCTGTCCATAGAGTTTGTATCTTTTACCATGGTTGTCGTTTTCCACATGTAGTCTAACTAGGGATCTATTTAATTATCGCGTAGCTCATACTACTCATAATTTTCTAATCAAGATCCGAAAATTTATTTCGTATTTATGTACAGCTCTTGATGTGTCTGAGTGGAGACTTGGCTTTCTATAAAGTCAAAAGATATTGCATTTTACCCTGTAGAATTTTTCGTCGTAGATTTGCTTCAACTCTTTTCTTCACCATTATTCGATAGTTTTCCCCTTACTACGTTTATATGTGTAAATATTCACGTATTTTTGGTACAGTAAAAAGTCCTTTATGTTGATTCACCTTTATCAAATCCAATCTTTTATTGTGTAAATATCAATCTCGTTCAATAGGATCATTTGTAAATTTGTATACCTAAATGAGTCTATATTTATAACATGATGCTACAAGAGTGTTTATTTCTTCGCATGTGGCTGTTATAAAAAACATTTTGGCAAAACAGCAAATCCGCTCAACCCAAGAGAGAACGTCCGTGACTCCATATGAGCTCGCGTAATGTTTTACCTGATAAAAAAATGGATATATATATATGTACATATGTATATATGCATATATATATATTTGTTTCGGAAATGACAATGAAACTACTCATAATACTGATTCAAACTATAGAATATACAGACTTGTTTGCAATGCGCGGGTGACAGAAGTAGTGGGCGTCCTTCCTTATCGCGTGGTACATTCCGACCTTTTTGTAAAACAATAGGTCCTCCTTTGTTTCCCTTCCTTAGCGGTCCCTAGAAAACTATCATTATTACTTCTTTTATTCTTTACTGCTTCTGATCACTATGTTCTTGTGGTCGGAATCGATCCAAACTTAAGCCCATATCTCAAAACACTTGGTTCTCCAAAAGACTACATAGAGGTATAGGTTGTCGTCCGCTTTATCACTGGTCAATCCAAGGTTTATCGGAAAACGTAAACTAATGTTGCTTACAAATTGTATATATACGGTGTGCAAGCTCTATCGCTATTCCAGTTTGCTTAGAGAACTTCCTGCGCAAAGAACTTCCAAAAAAAAAAAAGTTTGTTGAAGGACGAAAATCGCGCGCCGCTGGCTATATCGGTCATGCTGCCCTCCGCAAAGGGAATGGATCGGGTTTCTGTGTGATTTGTATAGGAGTAAATTACATCTTCATGTAGGCATAATCATTTTCATGCGTAGATGAGCTTGCTTGAATAGGGGGAGAATATATTTCATACGTCAACTCTCCCAAAAGCCTGCAATTAGTTGAATAGATGGAATCTGTTACATGTAGTGGGGATCGCTTTCAATATATGTACCGAGTCAACTTCAACGGTCTGACAAGATATTCCTAAGCACACACCACACCATATGAGGAAGCCCAGAGCTACATGGGACTACCTCTTCGTCAGGATCATTTAAGATAGAAGACTTTGTGTTAAAATTGAGGAGCTGATATTTTCCTTTGAAGCAAAGGAAAACTAAGCAGTTCTGAAGTGCTAAAAGGAAAAAATGGACTTCACTCATGGATGCTTAGCGAGTTAATGGATGGAATAGGAAATGATAAAGGGGACTTTTTCCCACGCACCTTGTGAGCTAGAGGTACTTCAATCTCTTCTGAGTATTGTTGTTTAGCGATTTGAGCCGACCCAATAAGTCGAAGTTCTTCTTCAGGTCGCCATAATGACTGAAATGTTATTTGAATGGGAAGGCATTGAGAATACTGTTAGTGATGCTTTTTCATGTGGTTTTGTAGGGTGATAATCTTCTATTTATGAAAGTATTACAATTATTTGAAGCATCATACCACCGCTAGAAGCGCTTAAATAAAACGAATCTCATTTGATCTTCAAATATGATTTTTATTACAATTGTATTAGACATAGGTAGTGATGTCTCATCAGCGGTCATGAAAACATGATTTGGATAACAGTTTATCTTGGATTATCAGACATTGGAATGGTGTTTCTATAACTAAATTACTTTTAGATATACCCAATGATGTAGAGTTATGTAGGCAAAATCTTCGCATCAAGCGGGAATTGAATCCGTATTTCACTTTATCAGGATATGCTTGCTCTAACCCTTTGCATTACCAACGTTTTTTTTCCACCGCTCTATCCACATTACAACGCATCATCTACATTACTTTTGTTGTAAATGAGAGAGCTCCATATTCTGTGGCTTTTTTTTTTGCAAGTAACTTTCTCTAGGGCTTTAATAGTAGTTCTCATGTACCTGGTTGAGTGTCCCTAAATTCATTTTTCCTAATTAGGATTTCCTATGATTGCTTCCGCTCATTGCACCATAGTTCTGCTTTATTGATTTTTACTATTTCCAGACTACGCAGAACTGTTCTACGTCGCACATTTGATCGATGGTTCGATCTCGCAAGTATGGCTCACCAAGCTTTCCAGCCTCTGAGGTTGGTATATACGTACCATACGTGTCTGGAGGGACAAGCAGCACTGACTTCATTCATTGTTAGGCCACCGTGAGCCATTGTAAACAAAAAATATCCATTCAATCGCTCCAAATGGAGCTAAAAATTGAAGACGACTGCAAGGCGGAAAGCTTTGTTTTTTTATCTTCGTGAAGAGTCTATAATTAATTTGACAGTTCTTCATGATTATCATATCTTTTAGATCCTGCTGAAACCTTTCTTTTACCAAATGCTATTGAGCTCGGCTAGCATCCGATTGGTATGGTTTATGAAAGAAGTACCTTAACAAAGGACGACAGCTGCCACCTATTGTCCTTCACACCGGCGTTGTCCTTTTAGGATTATCACACGTTCCAGGAAAGGAAGGGAAAGTTTGAACAGAAGATGCTGAGTAGTTTGGTGATTTAGTATCAACATCTTGGACTATCTGTTTACGTTGACGACGACATTCTCTTTTTTCACAAGACCCATGACGACTTCTATTTCAACTGAGTTGACACCTTGAGTCCAACGTTGATATTTCACTCGTCAGGCTGTAGGATCGTGCGGCGAGAGCAGCACGTTACAATGGCAGTTCAGTAGTTTTAGAACAAATTCCAGTTTTTTCACCACTAAGGCGGTCAAATCATCAGCACATGGTTGAACATGATATATGAGATTTCGTTAAGGACTAATTAGTGGTTGAAACATGCCAAATCAGTCGCAGAACATGGGATTGTTCCTCAAAAATGATACTGTATATTCCAATGTGCACCACTTCACCGACTTTGTGGAGCAACTTTTTATTATAGACTTTAGGAGATGAGATTCTGGTAGATATGTGTAAGAGACTTGATTCTTTGTATCATAGGCGGTAACTTTCATATCCTCTGCTTATAGTCTGATACAAACAATTTCATCGCTGCAACAACTTTTGTCAGTGGTTTCACACATTTTTACGTGCCTTACTTATTTCGTTCTCCACAAACCTTTCCATAAACTGAGTTCAGCTCAAAAGTCAGCATTTTAGGCTATTGAATAAATGCTAATGGTTTAGTAATAAGCTTTGCTCAGTAAACAAGGCAGGGAAACACGAGCGCATTCAACAAACGGAGACTTTAGGATCACTGGGCGTCTTTCTCGTAGTAATAAGTTTATTGAAGTCCCTCCAGTAATATACGAATTTTTTCATTGCGAAAAAGTTAGCTCGAAATCAAGAATTTACGATATACCAATAGAAAATCCCCTGTGAAGTTTAAGCAACTCTCTGCGTAAGCAAAACTTCTTGTCGTTAGTAAAATGTAGTATGGAGGTCGTTTCACGTACCACGCTTAGTATCAAATGGGTATTTGTCAAATTTTCGAATGAGTATGAAAACGTAGATTAGAAAAGAAACAAGCGTTATATAGCAGTTTAAAATATTTAGATATAAAAAGCTGTTACATAACAATTGTAAGTATGTTTGTTTTGGGAATGATGTAGTTTTGTCGTTTGACTCATAGGGATTTTTCGACCCATAAGCTTTCTTTATATTCAGAAAGTCTTTATAGAAGTCTTTTGTGCGAAATTCCATCATTCATAGTGAAAATATCCTCTCAAAACCTCAACTCGCTAAGCAACTTCCTATAACCTCATTGCAGCGAGCGACGACGCGATCAGTATTCTATGTAAAGGGCATTTGTGACTCAACGGGTTAAAGGAGTGGTACATGTTAGAAATAGAACTTCTTGAATTAAATCAGTGAGTTTTGAAAATGAATGGAAACAATCTATCATATATTTTTCCGAACTTGATTGCAGTATGGTTATCTTTTAATGTCGTTGAGATATATCAAATATTTCTTATGACTAAAGGTATGTGGAGGCGGAAAGGCAAATCACGTAATAGCTGCCAGTGCCATCGATGGTTCCTCATCGTGGACAAAACAGGATTTTACCAATTTTCTACGTATTGGATATTGTTCTGTGACCTTTAGACGTATACATAGTTCAGAAGGTGTGTTGCTTGGAACTGGCGGCAGAATGTTGATGTTTGAGTCTAATTCTATCGACACTAGGTGTTATATGACTTCTCGACAGGAAAATATACGGACTTTTGGCAGAGCAAAAATTTGAACAACATTTTCATCCTTCCGAAAAGTTGATTGACAGCAGTTCTGGAGGGCTTAACGCCTCTGGATGTCGCTTATGATGGAATACAGTGATTATACAGGGTTGGGTATGATTTCTATAGATATCGTTTCTTTTCTGATGATTTAATTTGATGCATGAAGTCTCTCCTTGTTTCCTTTATCTCAAATCAACTGATAGCTCATCCAGTGGAGGTGTAGAACAGCAGCTCTTCCTGCTAGCGGTGCTCTCTTGATAGTTTGCCGCTTGAATTCTCATTTTCAATAAGAGATTTTTTTTAGGGGAACTTGCGAGTTGGAGAGTTTAGCGAATGAAGAGGCGCAAAATGTCTCTGCCTTGAGGAACTGAAATCACATGCAGTGTACAGCATCCTTCTTTGACGAAATGTTCGTTCTCTCTGTTTTCACTTGCTATGATTGACTTCGGGTGGCGTTTGGATTGTGAGGATTCAAATCTAAAAATTTATCTTGTAGTATCCCTGCATAACTTGTACAACTTTAACGAATGCTCACAACAGAAGGATTGCGGCTGGACATGTGTTTTCTCCTCACGCACGGTAGTTGCATGAACAACATAAGCATGGAAGGGTGTGTAGAGAAACATGGCGCATTAGTAGGATAGCGCAAAAATTCTTCGAAAGCGCAGAGGAAAATTCAATTGTACAACGAAAATTGGACATAGCTTTGAAATTGCGGGCATGTGGCCATTGTGACTTCTATAGAGGTCACAGTGAGTCGGACGAAAACTAAGACGTCATCTAATGCACATGCTTTGAGAAATGTGTTGTCGTGAATATGTCAAAACAGGTGCAGGATGTACAGAAGTCGTCAACCATTCTCCACTAACTGAATGCAGTGAATGTTGTATACTTCTATCAAGGGGCGGTCATTTTTATACTGCAAAATCTTGGTGAGTGTTACACATGCTCTACCCATCCTCTTCATTCTACGCAGTTTTTGCCGTCGTTTTAGTATCAATTCGAGAATCTGAAGGCAAGAGTCTCTTCGCGATCTCTGAATTCTCGTTTTTTTTAGCTGCGTCATGAATTTGCTGCATGGTACATGTGGCCGTGTTCTTTCATAGGTGTTGTTGCCAAGATGTCTCTCTGTAATCCGACTGGAGGTCTGAGCAGTTTTTAGATGATGGTGATTTTGAGTTTCGTTTACTGAGTTCTGCAGTGTTCTCTGTTTTCTTTAGAAAAAAAAAAACAATTGTGCAAATTAGGCAGTGGTCCTATCGCATGCAAAATTTTCGCATAGCAACGACATCGGTTGGAGGAAACATTCGATTTGATGTGATATGGTCTATTACATCATAGTGTTTTCCAGTCTATAAACTTCATGTTCCTCGTCCAAAGGAAGGTTTTCGGAATTGTGATTTTCCATGAGTGTTCTCAATTAACATAATAAACTCAGACAACCACCTTTTCTGTTCCTTCTGTTCCAGTACGAGGAACCTAATGTGAAGTTTTGGAGACTGAGTATTTCCAGTCTTAAGGTTGCTGTTGCAAACAGTGACTTCACAGAAGGTAGGATTTTCTATGCAGACTTGTCCATTCTCCGTATGTCGTCATGAAATAACATCGGCAAAGAAGATTATGGAAGAATTCTCATTGGTGATGCCCTGTGCTCTTGGTCAGTGAGGTATAGTTGACAAGATTCTAGTTCCTATCAACAAATCTAAATTGAAGGCTCATTAATATGTGTGGCTTTGCACCTATCATACAGTAGCTTGCTTTAGTCCTAGATTCTTATGGGGTTAAAGAAGGAACCGAGTCTAATTTCTTACTATTTTGACATTTTTTTCTAAACAGCCTGCTAGCTCTTCCACAAATGCTAGGTATAGCTATACAGAGATTACAGTGCTTTTCCAAGACAGGCGGGAAGCTTATATAAACCACTTGATCATAGACTTTTAGCAGAACTGACGCGTTGGATGATTGCTTTAATCAAGTGCGTAGCAACAAACAGTGCTGATTTTGTAACGAGATGAATCATTCAATTGGTGATTGATATTAAACCTAGAAATATCAATATTGTAGGTGAAAGTACACTCAGAAGTCGACAACTTAGTAATTTGCTGCATATTTACCTCAAGCAGTTCATGTTTTTGCTTCTATGAAATTTCTTCTGTCATTGTTGAAAGTAATGATGTTTTGGTACTACAATGGCCATTTAAAATGAAAAAAAATTATGAATTCAAACGCACTTGCTTTGGCACTATCTGGATTTCCATCTCATCGTCGATTTCGAGACATTTGTATTTCTTAGTCTTCAGAGGATTCTTGGTCTCGTAGGCATAACCGGTTGTCGAACAGACGATCAAAATTACTAGTAACCTCATCTTTGTGCACAGTTATTTTTCTAGACGAGTGTTTAATTGTGATATCTACGAAATCAGAACACAGCAACAACTAGATCGGCATTATTATTCAGAGGTAGTTATAATTTTTTCAAAAAGTGGTTACATGTGAGAATATTGATTAGAAGTTCAGCTACAAATTGTAATCCTCAAATTAAAGCTTTGCTGCATTGGTACTACACGTACTATTTCGACGGTCTTTTCTTTCAAATCCCACCCCAACTCCATCCTGTCTGTTTTCTCAACTAGATTTTGCAAAGCATGAATCAATGGCACCACAAGAAATTACGACCCTTGTTAACATTTATGGAGACTCATTAGTTTTTTCTATGAACTCTTCTAATCGACAGTGTGTTTGCTTAAGTTTTATGATTTCTATCAGAAGAAAGGACAGGTGGCACAGAGTCTTATATTATCGGCAAAGTCAAGCATTTTTTATTATTTCGTTGTTGATCATTCGTAAGATAAAGGAATTTCATAACAAACTTAATCTAGTTGTATTACTTCATATTACTTTGAAAGTATTTAGCATGAAATACGATGAAAAATGTTGAATTCTGAGCGAAATAAGCGGATTAGGTTTTTTTTTGATTATGAAAAAGAAGTTAAGAATTCATGATGTGATATGAATACGAGAGAAAGTGATGAGTGAACCTTTCGATCACATCAACTGACCCAAATGTGTTGCGTCGGGGTGTTAAATGGGCTGATAGAACGAGTTGCAAATGGACATGAGGCATCCCTAACTGGATCAGACGCGGAAGTTATCAATTCTAACTTTGTCCATTGTTCTAATTGAGCATAAGTTCTATCAAAAGCCTCATATAAGATATAAGACGAGCTTCCCAATCAAGCCACTTTTTGCCTGTTCAATTGCATTGGTCGTCTACCAGGCAGCTTTTTTTGTTATTTATTGGGATCATATAACGAATCGTATAATCTGGATTTGGTACCTTGTTTGGTACGTTTATTTGAAAGACAAAGCGTTACTATAAATGAAATGAACGCTTTTGACCACAAATACACACAAGCGTTGAATGTCAAAAAGCCTCTAGCCATGATGAATTTCAGAAATCCCAACTCAGATAATGCGCCGTCTTTTTTAGTTTCCTCAAGCTATCCATTACAATTTCTGCTATAAATGTAAGACCATTCTGACAGGATGGTAAGTTCTGTCGCTTTTTTGTTATTTTTTATTTATTTGCAATAAATTTACTTATTGTTTTTTATTGTGTTTTATGTCATTCAGAAGCTCGTTTCTCGACGTTCGTAAGACATTTTATTATTTGTAACTGTATAAAATTATTAATCTTAGAATGAGTACAGGTGCTTTACACATCATCGACTTTGATAATGCCTTTTCCTGCCAAGGATTATTACAGAGACCTGAAAATATGGTAATCATACGGTGGATAAGTTAGACGTTCCCACCCTAATTCTTCAATCTTTCGCATGCCAGACGCGCATTATATAGGCGAGCTTTGTCTTGACGTCGCTTCGATAAATCTGTCGCAGTCGATTTTGACGTGTTCGTGTCTTCGCCACAAAACTTTTTAAGCCATTTTTGTATATCATACCTTTTGTTTCGAGTGTTTTCTTCCTCAAAAATTGGCTCAGCTGAAAGGAACTGTGCAACTGGCGAGGCTACACATGTGTATTGCGCTGTATAAATAAGTGCCCATGAGACCACGTGCATGGCTTAAATGTAATTGTAAAGCAGACTGAAATCTGATACAAGTTTGACACACAAAAATGGTTCCAAATGTTTCGTGGAGGTCACACTAACACCTCATTTCAACTGCAACAGATTTATCTAAGCGGCGTCAGATAAACGCTCGTCCACATATTGCGCGTCTGATATTGCAAAAGATTGAAGAGTTAGGGTGGGAACGTTCAATTTATTCACCGTATAACCCAGACGCTGCTCCAAGTGATTATTATCGTTTCAGGTCTCTGCAACATTCAGTGGCAAGAAAACGCTTTGCCAAAGTGCATGTGTACAGCATCTGTACTCATTTCTAAATTGAAAAAATCTTACACAGGTAGAAAAAATAAAATGGCCTACATATTTAGAGTCTCGAAATCACGAGCTTTTGAACTACATTGGACACTATAAAAAAAGTCCAAAGAATTAATTTACTGCAAACAAATAAATATAATAGAAGTAATACGACATAACTTAGTTTTCATGCTAATAACTTTTGGATGGCGATGACACCATAAATGCTTGCATTGTATTTCAAGTGAAAACAGCTTATGCAAGTTTGTTCAGAAGTGAGATCGCGAGCAGTGCTTTGTGACTGATAGTCACAATTAGAACACGTCCTTCAAGCAGCTCGTCCTTCAAGCTGTTGTTGTCGGCACCAAATTCAGGAAAGAGCCGAAACGCTATTCGCTTGGACACAAATACTTGAGCCTATGCGCGATAGATGTTCTCGAAGGCGGTCTGTGCATCGAGTACCAACTCGTATTCGTAAAGCAGCAAACTGTGATGAAGGCTTCGTTGAAAGGCTACGATGCGGCAAGTAAGGACAACTGTGGTACCAAAGGAAAGCTTGCAAAATCCTGCACAAGGCGGCATTGATTCATTACCTGAGAAATGACAAAAAGTATCCAGACTGACGGCGCATACTATGAATAGTGTTGTTGAGCAATTTTAATTGCTTCGCTAAATGAATTCGGGGTTTATTGTTCTGGTGCCAAAACTTATGAGAAGACTTGATGACCTTGCATGAAAACAACTAATTTTTAGGAGTATACTCAGGTAAATATTGATGATCACAAAAAGTTTATGACAAGGTTTCATCGGCTTGTAATTTGCGTGTCAACATTCAACCGTCAAGCTGCTTCCGTTAATGTGGTGACGTATTGTGTTCTCGTGGCAGACGGTGTTGTTATGAAATTCAAAATTTTTTCGTCACTAAAACGAATATTGTGACAACTAAAGTTCAAAGTATTACTGAGGAAACTCTAAGAGGCTATCGGTTTCTGGAACAATGACAAATCAGTTACAAAACATTGAATTTTTTGTCAATAATTACACTGTACATTACATGAGATGCCTCTCCATCGATAGCTTTCAGCAATCTTCCGATTATTAGTATAGTTCAGCAGTTGAGACTTCTATACTTTGAAGTGAGAGATTTGTTTGAACAAGTGAAACGGCTCATTTGATATGATTGATCTTTAACGTGCTGCGATAAAACATTTGATAGGCGTCTGATAAGATAAGAGATAGCTCTTTATAAAAGAGGTGATAGTCCAAAGTTACTTCATTATGAGGTCTTATAGTCTGCAGAGGCATATGTCATAGCAGGTGCCACTTTATGCTGACCACTTAACCTACTAATCATTCTCACATCTCACATGGAATTGAATGCCATCGTTGTTCTGTTTGTGAATATTTGTTGATAATCATCACCTGTAGTTATCACCGTGCACATTTTTGCGATCATTTCAGGAAAGCCTTTCAAAATTGGGATATGTGGAAGAGCGGAGGTGGAGAAGAAGCGAAACACCATTGCTGATTCCTACGCAGATTTCTTGCGGTGATCAACATTCATTTCTGCATCAAACATGTTTGAAAAGAAGAATGGCTTATGTTCCAAACATATATAGTGTTTGACGATATTTCAATAGAGGTAATTTTTAAAGACTCATTCACGGTATAGCAGCCAGTCAAGGCCATAGTTCTCTTTCATTGAGTAGATTTTGTACACGAAACCTAGACTGAGTGCAAGTTCTAGTTCATCAAATAGTTGCTTTGAGTTACCTACCACAGCGGCTAGACTCGCATCGAAAATCACCTACTGGAAATGATTACTATTGTTTGTGTCAAGCTCTCCACTAGTAAGTCTATGAATCATTCTATGAGAAAGTTAAGGTGAGCTTTAGAATTTCGCAAATCAGTATCAAACACAACCGTCTAAGGCTTCCGATGAGAATCTCTACGGCTACTATTCATAATTAAAATCAACTATTCTCTTGCGGTAGCCTTGCAACCCGCAAAGCCGTAGACCGTGTATGATTGTTTTAAAAAACTAATTGAAGAAAACAACTGATGTAAATCATGCAGTTCGGCACATATAATGTCGGCTTATATCCAAAAAGTGCCTTGGTTTTTTCAATAATTTCCTACGTCTGCACGATTCTTAGAAGGCTCACATGGTTCTTTAATAGCAATCGGAATACTGAACAATTTGCAGCCAGTAGATTCTCGTCATCTTATGAAAGGACCGCCCATTTACAAACTAATCTTTTCTCAGAAGAAAAGTGATCCGAGGTGTTACGCCAAAAGTGTGCTCAGAAGTAATAGGAGGGCGCCTCTTTTTTGCTTGTATCAAACTCTCCAATGTTAGGTCTACGAATTTTTTTGCAAAGGCAAATTGAATCTGGTAAACAAAGGAAGATAATTGCAAACTGGCACTCAAAATTTACTGATAGGTGTTTCCTGATCGAGTAATAGGCGGCACGAATGTAATATACAAAGCGAATTATTTACAAGAAGAAAATACTCGGATGACTGAAACTAATTCAGTTATAGAAGATACCGTGTTGAAGTAAACGGAATGTTCTAAATTTGGCAATTTTTGGTGCCTCGATGATAGAGTTCTAGAGTTTTTGAAGCAAAATACTCAGACAGGTTCCTAATTACGTCATCGACTTTGGCAAAGCGTTTTCCTATCAAGGAATGCTGCAGCGAACTGGATGATAGTCATTCGGAGCAGCATCTGGGCTATACGGTGAATGGATTAAACGTTCACACCCTAATTCTTCAATCCTTTGCAATAGCAGATGAACAACATATTGGCAAGCGTTGTCTTGCTGCAAAATAACACCGCATCGACAGAGTTGTTGTAGCCGGTTTTAACGTGTCGATGTCGCCCTCACGAAACTTTGAATCATCTTTGTGCAGTTTGTTGATCAACCACCTTCTGGCTAAGTGCTCTCCATAAGTTTTATGCCGCTTCGGTGGCAAAATCATCCAAGGAATCTTATGCAGGAGTTGTTCACGAATCTTTTGTTTCGAAGCCTTCATTGTAAAGTAAAAGAGAATTTTTTACGGTCACGAAAAATAATATTGTTGACATATTTGGGATCTCCTGATCTCGAGCTTTCGAATGACGCAAATCACGGTGAAAATGGCCGATAGAAATGTGGTGTTAGTTCTTTGGTTTCTTGAAATCCCGAGGTAAGCCTCGCCGTAGCTTCCTCAGGTCGTCATCACATTAGAGCAGTCGCTGGCGCTTAAGAAGGAGACTACCACCTTGCGACTAATAGTTATCAAGACCAGTGATTTCTGCTACGGCTTGCTCTTGGCAATGCTTTCAGGTGAACGCAGGACTCCTTTTCGGCTTGGGAAGCCTTGCTGGGGAGGCGGACAAGCCCCTTGCTGTACTTCGCAGTCCGATACTGAGAAACTCCTTACAATCACGATGAGGTGTCAGGTCATTTGGAAGCTATAACAGATAGGAAACAATTCTTCAAGTTGATATAATCATTTACTGATAGGTAATTCTTGTTCATTTGAAATGTGGTGCGGTTGCAATACGCGACAATAAAACAATGAAAAAGCAATGCGTCCATCATCGGAACTGTTATTAATATTGAAGAAAATATACCGCAGTGTGCAGAGACTGTTTTCTATATTGGCACATTTTTTCTATTCGCGTACTACGCTACTTCGGCTATATCGGTTCAGTAGTCGGGTTGATCTCTAAACTTCCATGGATGCTTGAATTACAATAATGTTCTCCAATGATTATTCGAAAGTGACCCATGAAGAAACTATCTCAATATGCCAAACAACAGGAAACTAAGGGCAGTGAGTACTTTAGTTTTTTTTTTTTGAGATCATTAATAATCCTTATATTAGTAATCACTCATGATCACTTGAATCACCTGTCGTCCCGTTGATCGTCGAGTGACACAAGCGGATACCAGCAACACTTCCATTTTTCCCTATCGCGTGCAAGAGTAGCCTAGTGGGTCCTCGTTGCTCTAGGGATTCGCTGAGCATCATATCTTTCTTCTATAGCTTCCGTGAACAAATCGGAGCAGCGAGTCGGTGGTCTTCCTGTAGAGCGCTTGATGTCCTGAGGAATCCAGTCACTAACGGCTGTCGTCCATCGGTTATCGTTGGAGCGCATCACGTGTCCGCCCCACCTTATTTTCGTTATTCTGGAATGTAAAACAGTGTCTCTCATTTCAGATCGTTGACGTAGGTCGGATTGGAACTTTCTCTCATTTGCGAGATACGAGATACTCCTAGCATCGACCTTTCGACTGCGCGTTGAAAAACGCTAAGTGATCTTTTATCCTGCTTACAGCGACCAGGTTTCTGCTGCATGCGTTAGAGCAGGGATAATTGGCGAGTCGAAAAGGTGGGCACGGAGTCGGATGTTCTTAGTCCTCTTCACTACATCTTCGATGCTTTTGAACGTTCCCCAAGCCGCTCGTTTCCTCCGGCTCAACTCGGGAGCTGCGTCGTTCATCATGTTGATTTCACTACCTAGATAGACGTAACTAAAGCATTCGGAGTTGAGCGTGAGTGGCGCATTTAAATCCCATCCGTTCCTCATGAACATAGTTTTCGTTAGGTTTATATATATATATATATATATATGCTATATATATATATATATATATATAAAGCATAAAGCTCTCGGCGTTGATCAATCCCTGAGGGATGCGCCATGCATTCGACTTCAATTTTTAACTTCGTTTGAGGTGATTGAATGCATATCTGGCCTTTACAATGACTCGCGGTGGCCTCCCGCTGAACCGATTCAGTGCTGCTTATCCTCCCAGACAAGTCTGAGACCTGTGTGGTACCAATTTACCGACCCCGGAGGGATGGATGGCTTGGTGAGCCATGAGCGCGAGATCGAACCAATGACCACGTGTGCGACGCAGGGCACCTCTAACTACTGCGCCACATGCGCTCATATATATATAGGCATTTTGGAAGTTTAATCGTGTCAGGAGCACAACTGAGCTGATCTGGTGTAGCTGTTATGCCTCATAACACCAAACATCAGCCAGGCGGAACGAATGTTGACCGATTTCGACAAGGAACCAATGTTGACCGATTTCGACAATACCTGTAGAAGGATTAGTCTTCGACTAATTCTGCACAGAAAAGTATGATGACTATGAGAAACGAATGGGTTTTGAATGCCCCATTTACCCTCAACAGAACGAGCATCTCCGAATGCACCAATTATATCTACCTAGCTCGTGAAGTCAGCATGATGAGCGAACTAGCTTCAGAGTTGAAAAGGAGGGAATGAGCGACTTGAAGAGCCTTTAAGAGCATCGATGATGTAGTGAAGACGAGAAAGAACATCCGACTCCGTGCCCGTTTTTTCGACTAGACAGTTTCTCTTCCCCGACATATGCAGCAGAAACTCAGTCGCTACGTAAGCAGGATGAAAGATCAATTGGCGTTATTTGACACTCACAAGAGTTGACGATGCTAAAAGTGTCCCGTGTCTTGCAAATGAAAGAAAGAATCCGAAGTGCTGACCTGGGTCATCGATCAAAGATTAAGTATACCTTTCTACACCCAGGCTTTGGAAAATAAGGTGGACTGGGCATGTTATGCGTCTCAAAGGCAACCGATGGACGAGAACAGTTAACGGCTGTAATACTCGCAATATTACAAGCTTCACAGTTAGACCACCGACCCGATGGTCCGTTGTCTTCGCGAAAATTCTCAAAGAAAGATATGATGTTTAGTGAATCCATAAAGAGAGGAGGACCTACTGGGCTACTCTTGCACGCGATAGGGAAAATGGAAGTGTTACTGGTGTCCGCTCGAGTCACTCGACGAACAGCGGGATGACAGGCGGTAGGTGACAGGTCTAGCTACTTCGAAAAGTTTTCAGAACCTCTTGTAATATCAAGACTGTTGGAAAAATTCGCAGTCAATGCACTCATTTGTTTTTGTTCAAATGACAAAAAAAATCCACGGATCTCCCTCATAGAGGGATCTCGGGCCGTTTAGTTGCGAGGCCACGTGGCGCGTCTCCGGGTGGCGGATAGGGGGTTAAAACGCGGACCAAAAGCGACTATTTCTTCCCTGAGCCAGCTTGACGTAACTCATCTTTACGAATCAGTTTGGCCAGCAGCCTATAAAATATGTCCGTGGAAGTGCATGGAATGAGGTTGCGAGTCACCTGCATTAATTAACAGGTGGCCATGCGCGCCCATCGTAGATGAGCGCAGTCAAATTACTTGACCTCATTGCTCTGACACCTAAAGAGCCCCAGTGCGGCAGCTTGGATAGGGCAAATATTGAGAAGCAAGCAGAACTTCAGAGCCATTCAAGACCGCCAAAAACTAGCACAGCTATGTGGTTGTCTGTAGCTGTGACGCACAGTCACTTGTATGCGACTGTCGGTTGTTGTGTAGAGACCCTGATCGATCTTTCAATGGTGAATGATTCAATGCGGTATCGTCAAACTGATGGAGAGGATTGCTGCACTTAACATCGCCGTTCACACTAGGAAAGAGCGAAGTGAAAAAAGCAGTAAGAGAAGAAGAGAAAAGGGAAGAAACGAAAAAACTAAAAAAGAAAAAAGTAAAAGAAATCGCGAAAAGGGAAAGTGACGAAAAGAAGGAAACGGTCAAAGAAGCCTGAAAAGAAGAAAAGGAGCAGAAAAAGAAAATAAAAGAAGTAAGAAGAGCAGGACGGACAGAATTCCTCTTCTGCTCATCATTGTTGTTGGCGCACCGACATCAGGCTATGACGATGACGATAGTGAGGCATTCTAAATGGACACAAAGACATTCTACAGCGAATACAATACGTTGTTTAAGATCATCATTGGAGATTTCACCTCAAACATTGAATATCTGAATCTAATGAATAAGAATGAACAATGAAAATGAATCTGAATCAAGAACGTCACATGGAAATTCACGAGTTAGCTTGGAAGGAAGAAATTGAAATGTTCATCATTGTGACGATTATAAGTGATATCTCACAACTTCGTAAGCTGCTCTCTCAAAAGTAGACGTGGATCTTATTGACGGATAGTTCACGGAATAAAGCATGTCATTGAGTTGAATTGCGTTTCTATCTGCATACCTTGCATCGTATCGAACCGCACCTAGGATCTACGAATTGTCATGGAAAATATAAGGTGAGCGGCTACTGTGTTCATTATGATACTAAATTATTCACCGTAATAACAAATTTCAGAAACTTCACTGTCAACGTTGGACTTGGGAGTCTTTCAATAAAGAGCTTCATGACGCAGAAGTTTGCGTCACGGTTAGTCGGTGATTTCGCTTTAACCTTTCTATACGGTGGTCATTTTCGGCTAACGACCGGTTCAGACGGCTACAAAGAGCTGCCGGTGGCGTTTTGAATTGAGTGATTGCTCTGCAACGAAATTTAGATTTTATCGGCACTAGAGTGGATTTTGTCGTCACTAAGAGATGGAATATCACAGCAAAATTCATTATGAAAAGTCCGTTTCTGATTAGCAGCGCCAATGCTTCTTGAAATCTCACATTGTTGAGGGAAAACCCAGTACTGATTATATTTATCCATATTTCTGTTTTATTAGTCCATTTCTTATGTCAGCAACAACTCTCCTTCTTATATCACCACAATGATAGCAACCAAAATCAATAATTTAAACAGTTTGTATTTCTGGAACAAGAATTGCGTTTAAAATCTTTCAAATTTGGTATCCTTCTATCCTATACACTGCCTTAAGGCTAATATAGTGGTTGAACATTGCAAAGCAATGAATAGTTGCACAAAAAGTGTGCTCCCACTGGATGCGATGTCAGTCTAACTATAACAAATTTTTGATTAGTGCTCTACTTTGGAGTTCAGAAGCCCTGAACAATTACACAGAATGCTATTTTTATCTTGTTTATAGGCATTGTTTCTGTGGCGCAGTGGTTAGAGGTACCCTGTGTCGCACACAACGTCAATGGTTTGATCTCGCACTCATGGCTCACCGAGCCATCCATTTTTCTGGGGTCAGTAAATTGGTACCAGACTGGTCTCAGACTTGTCTAGGAGGAGTCGTTTGACTACAGCACTGACTCGATATAGCGGTAGGTCACTGCGAGTTATCGTAAAGGCCAGATATGCATTCAGTAACCTCAAACAAAGTTCAAAAAATCTGAAGTCAAACGCATGGAGCATCCCTTAGGGATTGATCAACGCCGAGAGTCTTATCCTTTTTACTCTTTTGCAGTACTGACATCTTATAAATTTGATTGTTCTCTACTACGAGCACTATATATCTTTCCAACTCGTGACACTTGACCTGCTCACTTGATTTTGCATACTCTAGGTTTTTTTATCAAATTGAATGTGCTTGTCCTTTGAGACATCTCGTCGAGTTCTCTCTTTTGCAAGAAAATTCAGTGTTACCACATGCAAGCGATTTTGGAGATTTATCATTACATCAGAGACTTCATGATCCTTCTTTCTGTCATAGGTATCCCCCTGTCTCTTCTGCCTATTTTATTGCGCTCTTTCCACCTATGTGCTTTTCTACAAAAATTAGGGATCTCACTCCTGCATCAAAAATTGATGAACGTATTCACTTTGCATACACAGACCTTGCTGGTTTCTTGATTTATCTATTTGCAGTTCACGTATGCGAGGAACAGTGGGATACTTTTGCGTTTGGAAGAACTTTGTACGAAAAGCCACGATCGTTCCAGAAGAGTTAGTGAGTACTGCATGCTCCTCGTTTGCTAATTGTTTCTCCATACCATGTTTACTCATAACTCAGGTGTGCACATTCTGCTTTACAAGACACTCGAAAGTTGACACCTTTGCAGTATGTTGGATTGGCCGTTGCATCAAATAGACAAAATGTGGTAATCTCACATTTTCTACAAGATAAGTTAGCCTATGATACTGTAGGAAATTTAAGTGCACACTGTAGAGTATTGTCTGCATTGTTTATTTTATTGTGATAAGTTGTCTGAAATTGTGTACAAGAAGAGTCAACTTTTGCCGACAGTTGTAAACCTGTTGTTGTAAAATATGTGCGTCAACGTATGCCCAAATAAACATTTCAAGCAAGATGTCCTGAACATCAGAAAAGTGTAAGGTCAGGTTGGAACCTCTTGGCCATATTTCTCACTGCTCACTATGCGATCACTCGGTTTTCATTGTCTTTTAGAGTTTGCTGTTTGAGAAGTATTCTATTTTGTTTGAACTACGACTCTGCAGTGATTTATTGAGCGATGGGAATAATTTTGTAATAGAAGGTCAGTGCTTATTTTGCCCACACGAACAACAGAATCTTTTATCACATTTTCTTGCTGATCTCCAAAAGTGCTTTACTGAGCAGGCAGCAAGCCAATGTGACCTCCTATCAGAATTTTTTCCAAAAAGGAATGAAAATATGTTCATTCCCGAGGTAGTTGTTTTCCTATTGGAACAACGGATTAATAGGATATATGAACGTGATTTCTTCAGAAAAAAAAAAACCATTGTTGAGATATCTTAGCCCTTATGCCATTTTTCGTAATATCAAGGTGCTTCCGTCATCTAAATTTTACTGTTGAACTCTTATCAGACCCACTGTAGAGTCCAAACTGCGATATGACTACAAAATTCAAGCATAATATTGAGTCCTCTAGTAAGTTTCGGCACTAGGGCATTTAAGATCGAATTTATTGACCAGAAGTAATCAGAATTGTTCCTCAACACTTTAAAATATGCACCATCTTGAACACATTTTTGCCATCTCTTAGGCAACAAATCAGCACCGCCTTGTGCAGAATTTTCTGAGCTTTCTTTTAGTATCAGATTTCTCATACTTGCTGTATCATAGCCGCTCAGTGAAGTCTTTACTGCATTTTGCTGCTTTATAAGTACAAATGGGACGCCATGCACAGGTCGTCTCCAAGTACATTACTTGTGCAAACGCTTGGAGATTTGTTTCCGGGCGAACAGTGATCTGGTTCTTTGTTGAGTTTCGCTTTTCGTCTTGAACTAAAAACCTTAATTTATTGTTCTGATCACAGTAACTATCGTGTGTACAGCGTTTACGACGCTCCTCATCCAATATGCTCAAATAACAAGCAATGCCTCAATTGATACAGTTGCGCGAGAATTTTGTTTTCCAAATTTCTAGTGATTTTTAGAAGCCTCGACATCTTCTGATAAAGAATATACTCGACGTTGCTCTTTATGTTCAAACACACGCTCCTGTTACCGTCATATTGCCGTTTTTGAAGAACAAATCACGGTTTTTTTTGGCCATAAGGGAACGAGTGAATATCCGATGTCATTCGCTGGACACTAATTTTTCACAGGAGTGTTAAGAATCACTCGAAATTTTGAATTTCTAACTGCAGTCACAATTAACTGATTTTAGAAAACGCCCGAAAAGAACGACGCGTTGCTAAAGCATAGAGTATTACTGAAGAAACTTTGAGAAGGCAATCGGTTCCTTAGAACGGTGCAGGAATATTCGGCCCCGTTTGCTGAACAAGTTTTTTTCATGAGAGTGTCAGTAATCATTTGAACGCTTAAATCTTTGGCTAGAGCCTTACGCGACCGGTATCTCAAAACACCCATTTATGACGCTGTGATATCCACAAGAAAATCATATTTAACACCCACCACGCTCCTTCATTTTTTATCGCGCGTATAACTTGCGCGGAAAACATTAAACGTGTAGAGGAACTTTTGTAATATCTGAGTTATCGTTTTATGTGGAGTTGCTTCCATAGCAGCAAAAAATTTTCAATTGAAAACAGGTTGCATCCTACATGTGTAACACTCCAGGCCACCGATCGATTGCCCCGCCCCACGCTTAGATCAGCCAGCAAACAAGCTCGCCGAATATGTAAAACACGATTTGATTTTCCCTGCTAAATTAACTTTGTAGAAAATAAGCGCAGCGTTAAAATTTTTGATACTTACGCTGTCGAATGATTACTCATAGTTTAGAGAAACAGCACTGTTTGGCGAGGTGTAATGCATAAATATTTTCTTGTTCCTACAGCGCTTTTTCAGGGAGTAAACATATTTTTGAGTTCTTTGAGACTTCTGCTATCGAAAGAGTACTATCTATCTATGGAAGGAGTTTTCTTCAGCTAGATATAAGCGAGATAACAATCTTGACGCTATAAAAGATTTTTTTAAGAGCCGTCATGTATGGCTATAGCCAGAGATTTAATCTTTTGATTGATCACTAACACTTCTATGAAAAATTCTTGCCCAGCGAATGGGATCAAATATCCATTTTTCGAAAAGTACCCCAAATCATTTACAAAAGAGTGAATTTTTTGTCAATAATTATACTGCACATTGCATTCGCTGCCTCTCCATCGATAGATAGTTTTGAGCAATCCTTCGATTATTAGTATAGTTTAGCAACTGAGACTTTTATATAATTGTGAAAATTGTTGTAATTGTGTGCTTTGTCTCATTGATTTATGAGCATTAACTGTTGTACATCCTCTTATCTCTGCTGTGTACATTATTCACCGCTTCAACCTTTGTCGCTGATCGTGCACACGAATTCTACGTGCTCCATTTAGTTCTTAGTTAGATACGCCTTCGAGAAAATTTTCTAGACCTCTTCCAGTTCCTTCATTTACAAATAACTCCAATGGGAGCACTTGTAGGTGGTTTTGCAGTTCATCACTACACGAGGGACCACTTGATCTGCACAAAGCTGCTTTCGATGGGTCCCCTCCGCTACATGAAGAAATTTCATTCCATAAGTGCACGATCCTTGCTGAGTATTGCAAAGCTTCTAATCGTAGATTCAGTGAGAAAGAGTATGGGTGATCTGAAAACATTTCGACTTAGAGAGCTCGCACAACAGAAAAAATGTGTAGTTAATCTATACATTTTCTCCGAAGATGTTTCTCACATTTCTCTCGGTTATTGTTTAAAATTTGTACTGTATCATTGTGTTCGATATGTACTATTTGCAACATTCCGCAGACGGAGTGCATTTCATGAAATGCACATTTGTTTTCTTAGCTTTTTGCCCATTTGTGTATATCGTCCGATATGCGTGTTTAGTACATTCTATAAGTTGTTCACAGAGGAGATCCTAATTTCTTATCGAAAACTTTTTCGGCAATGAAAAGCAGTTTAGCAATATCAAAACAAATGCTTGCTTCGTAAAATTCGTGCCCATTTCACTGAATAATAAACTCCCATAGTAGAAATAGGATGATTGTCCTCAAACTCAGGTACGCGATAGTCAAGCAAATAACTCGTCTGATCACTAACTGCCATGTGGTAACGCCCACACATACATACGACAAACAGACATGGGATTTTCCATTACTCAAGTCTTCGACAAGTTTAACGGGAAAAAATGTAGGAGATTTTTTTAAACAAGTGAAACAGTTCGTTGATATGATTGATTTTCAACACGCTTTAGTAAAATACTTTATATGAGACTGATAAGTGATAAGTCTCTATAAAGGAGGTGATTATTCGACGTACTTCATTTTGAAGTTTTGTAGTCTGAAGAGGCATATGTGGAGCAGGTGAGGTTTTATGCCGAATGCTTAACTTATTCACCATTCTCAGTCAACATGGAATCAAATCTTATCGTTTTGCTATTCTAAAACATTTCTTTGTAATCATCAGCTGCTAATTATTAACAGGCAGTTATTTTCAGTCGTTTCAGAGAAGTCTTCCAACAACTGGGAAATGTGGAACGTCAAATTTAGAAGCAGCAAAACATCAATGAGGACTTTTGAAAGATTTTCTGAGGTAACCATTGGTTGTTTCTGTAACAAAGATGTTTTTCTAAAAGAAAAGTGGCTTATGTTCTAACTGAACGAAGTGTTGGACGACATTTCAATAGCACCGAATTTTAATGACGACTCATCCACGATAAGGCACTCAACTTGAGTTGTAGATCGTCTTCAATTGATTGTCAACGTGTGCATGAAACTTAGATTATTTGGTCTTTTTCTCAGAACAATTGTTAAACATTTATGACTCATCCAGTTAAGAATTAGTTAACTTCTTTTTCGCCAGAAAACAAGTTTGCTAGGTATTGCATTCTCGACACGTCTTCCATTCGCGCACAGCCAAGATAACTTAAAGGCATCCCCGAAAGCTCCCAAGTGCGCAATGAATTAATTCATCCTTTTTCAGCGGAACTTTTTACCATTTATATCGGAAACTTGGTGTAAACTTTTCAAGGAGGCGCTCCTATCACTCCTGAAAGTTGGCGACTACCTGCATCAGAATCTGCGAGTGCGCTTTACAACGGCTACTCGTGGATTCTGACGATCCTTTTCGAATGGCCGCCAGTTTACAGATTAGCCCTCTTACGAAAAAAAATGACGTTTTGAGAGGGTTACCTACCACAATGTTAGAGTCGCACAGAAAATTACCTGGTGAAAATGACTGCTTTTGTTTGCATCGAGCTCTCCTCTACTAGGTCTCCAAATAATTCTATGAAAAAGTTGAATTTTGTAGATATAACAGAAGTTCGTAAATCACTATCAAACATCAACCATCCAAGGATTCCGACGAGAATCTCTTTGGCCAGCATTCATAGATAAAATCGATTATTCTCTTGCGGCAGCGTGCAAACACACAAAACGGTAGTCCGTCTGTGGTCGCCTTAAGAAAGTTAACTAGAGGATGAAACTCCTGTAAGTCATGCAGTTTGATAGATTAATTTCTTACTTCCGAACGCTTCCTGAAAGTTTTTACTCTTCTCTATGAGCGATCAAGCTATTGAGCCAATTTTCATCCCAGTATAATGCCACTCACTGATGAAATGGCCGCCAATTACAGACTAACCTTTTCATAGAGAAAACATCAATCGTCAGGGGGAGGGGTTAGCCACCAATGTGCATAGAAATGCACAGGACAACATCTAATGGAGATGGCTGTTTTTGCTTGTAACGAACCCTCCACTGTCAAGCCTGCATACTTTCTCTGAGGAAATTCAAATTGGGTCTGATACACAAGAAGCAATCTGCAAATTTACACTCAATATCTAGTGATGAATATTTATTGGTCGAATAATAAACGGCACGAATGTCTTGCACGTAACGAATTATTTGCAAGTAAGAAGAGTTTAGATTACTCGACAAATTTGATTATATTAGGTCTTCTCATAAGTTATGGCGCCAGAGCAATAAAAATCGAATTTATTGATCAAAAGTAATCAAATTGCTCAACAACACTATTCAAAGCATTAGCCCGCAGCCTGTACACATATCTGCCATCTCTTACGCAGCAAATCAATACCACGCTCATAGAACTCGTCATCCTTGAATTCAAGGAAAGTTGTCAGTATTAAACGTAATTGGTTGATGTTTCGGAACTCCTTCTGGGTTAGGAAGGGCTCCACCGACCGCAAGAGGTGGTAGTCAGAAGGCGCCAAATCAGGACTGTACGATTAATAATCCAGCGAGCTAGATCTCAAAATAGTCGACTAAAAGATTTTGTTACATATGTGCATGTAGCAACCGTACGCCATGCAGTCGAAAACAAACCACTCTAAAAGAACGCCACAGTATTCCTTTTATCGTACGTCGAGTGTAAAAAGTTTGTCGTCAATTCTTCTGTACAGAGATATGTCCCCGAGGAACTTATTGAACTAGAAGGCAGCGTGTTACGGCTGAGAATGCAACGCCGAATCACGTGTCTAGCACCTTATAAGTGCCCGTAAGTGACCTCATGAAAGGTTCAGAATATGTTATCAGATTATATCTAATTTGATTCAGTTGCCTCAAAAAGTACTCAAAACCTCTTATAGTCTCAAAACCCTGCAAAAGAGTGCGCAGTGTAGTGCTTCCCTTCGAATGATAAAACCACGGATCTCCCTCACTGAGGGATCTCGGGCCGTTTAGTCGCGAGGCCACGTGGCGCGTCCCCAGGTGGCGGATAGGGGGTTAAAACGCGGACCAAAAGCGACGTTGTGCTTCCGTGAAGCATAAGTGGATTCAGGCGGTATATATCAAAATTATTGCCACACATTAGCATCCCTTTTCCACGTCGAGCCAAATTGGCCAAAAGTCTGCAATCAATCTGATGTGAAGTGCATGGACGGCAGTCAGGAGTCGCCCCGAACAATCAAGCTTCTCCCGTCCTTCCGAACGAGGCTGACAAGACACCAAGTAAGTCATAAGGACCAAGCTTCTACGCCTAGAGATCAGCAAATATAGTCTATTTCTCGCCCCAAACAATCAAACTTCTCCCGTCCTCCCGAACGAGACTGACAAAATAGCAAGTGAGCGCTAAGGACCAAGCCTCTACGTTTACAGATCAGCAAATATACGTCAATTTCATATGATAAGCATAGCAAAAATAATCGCCTTATAATTTTCGCCCCAAAATGGCCTCGGAAGCGGCGGTTTTGGATACGACGAATACGGGAAGCTGGCGAAATCCAAAGCCATTCTAAATCGCCTAAATCTTGAATGGCAAAACAATCTGCAAGTATAACGCACATTCACATGTATGTGGGTCCGCTGTAAAGAACCTAATCATGAGTCAAAGATGCTATGGCAAGAGTCATCGCACTAGTTGAGGCGAGAGGACGCAGGTCAGTTATCACTGCCAGTGACACCGGAAAAGGACAGAGAAGAACGAGCATTATCAGAAGAGCAAAGAGAAGAAACAGAGATAAGAAATAAAAGAAAAAGGACGAGAAAAAAGATGGACAAAATGGCACCATCAGTACGCACGGACCATAAATTAGAGCCCAGTGCTTCCGTTCAAAATTATGTGCTTATGGACTCAGCTCACATCCAAAGCCTTTATCAAAAAAATTCAGTATTTAGTCGATGTGATTATTTGAAAAAAGTGGTCAAATGGAGAGGTATGATTTAATTCAAAAGCCACAAGCTCGACTGCCGGTCACTACAATGTCAGATAATACCATCATCTGACTTGCGGTGATCTATTGCTCGGCGTCGATTTCTTCATGGAGGAGTTAACCTCAAGGGATCTTCTGAACTGAGGATGTACTATTGATCAGTCCCAGTAGGATGAAACAGGCGCCTGTATAGCAGTCAGACCATAATGGCTTGAAGTATGTTATATCCTTATCAAACTGTTAGTCGAAGTCACAAATTTCGACGGCTTTCATTGTTTTTAGTAAGGAAAGAAGACAAGGAAAGGAAATGAATGAGAAGAGAAGAAGAAGAACAAGAAGGAAAAGTAATGGAAAAGGAAAAGCAGAAGCTCTCTGGACTCCCTATTGGGGTCCACGAACTCTTATTCAAGAACATGGTGAAAGAGTTCATGAGTTTATTATGACATCCAGAATCAAAAACAGTAATTCGAAATTCCGTAGGATTCTCTCCAAACGGTGAACGTGGAGTGATCCATTCGATAGAAGTAGACCATGTCATGGCACGCTGAAGATTTTCCCCACCTTTTTATTGTTTCCTCTGGTTTTACAAAAGATCGAACGCCATACCACTATCCGCGAATTGTCATGGAAATTATACGGTGAGCTGTTGTTCGTACTTCTTATGATAAATTACACCATTTACCTTATCAAGCAATTCCAGAAACTCCATTTTTGACAGTGGACGTAGGAGTTCCCCAATGAAGAGTGCCGTGAAGGAGTAGTCAGCGTCATGGTAAGTCGGAGGTTCTGCACTAATATTTCAATACTGAGGTCATACTCGGCTGACGACCGGTTTGAATGGCTACAAACGGCAGTCGGCGGTGAGCACTCAAATGATGTGTGATTGTTGTGTGATGCGATTTCGATTTTATTGTCACTAAAAGATAGAATAGCGCTGGAGAGATTATTACGAGGCCGTTTTCCATAGAAACAACGTCAATGCATCTTACAGCTGCACATTTTTAAAGGTAATCCCACAGAAAGACGACAAATTCCGTTTGTTATTGGATATTATCAATCTATCTTATTCCTGTAGATTCATATTTCAGTGTTACTTCTCCTTCAATTCTTATATAACCATCAATTTCCCCTTCTGCATAACTGCAAATGAATAAAGCTCTAAAAGGATAAAGCTCTCGGCATTGATCAATCCCTGAGGGATGCGCCATGCATTCGACTTCAATTTTTAACTTCGTTTGAGGTGATTGAATGCACATCTGGCCTTTACAATGATTCGCGGTGGCCTCCCGGTGAACCGAGTCAGTGCTGCTTATCCTCCCAGACAAGTCTGAGACCTGTCTGGTAGCAATTTACCGACCCCGGAGGGATGGATGGCTTGGTGAGCCATGAGCGCGAGATCGAACCAGTGACCTTGTGTGTGACGCAGAGCACCTCTAACCACTGCGCCACATGCGCTCTACTGCAAATGAATAATAGTCAGATAATAACAAAATAACTTCGCATCTCCATTACGAAAAATTGGAAAAGTATTTTTCAACTTTAGTATCTTCCTATTGCAAACACTTACCAAAAACGATCGCAGTGACTGAAAATTACAAAACAGTGAGAAGTTTGTCAAAAATCATACTGCGCAGTGCATGCTGTGTCAAATCATCAATAACACTCTAAAGTCTACGATTAGTAGCGTACTTTAGGAGTTCGAACATCTGTACCATTTAGAAAGGCTCTGTTTTATCGTTTTATAAGCATCTCTTTGATATCTAATCATTTTGCACTATAAGACTTTTTATCGTTTCAACTTTTGGCAGTGGACATGCGTACCAATTTTTGTACTCTACGTGATATTATCTAGGTAAATGTTTTCGTTGCCGCTTCTTCTATCTCGTCAAGCTCCATCTCTCCAGATAACTTCAATATCACCACATACAATTAGATTTGAAGTACCGTCAGTACATCAAAGACCTGTTAATCCATCACCTGTCTATGATGGACATACCACTCCAACACTAATGTGAGTTATTTCTCTTCTGTTTGGTGCTCTTACTCTTTCGTGAGAAAATCGTATTAGCTCTTACTATTTCGTGAGAAACTGTCAGAAGAATTTCATGTGCATGCATAGACCTTGGTGATTTTTTTGATTTATTTGTAGTTCCCGTATGCCATGAAGGATCGAATGCTTCTACGTTACAGAAGAACTCTTCACTAAAATCCACAAATGATGCAAAAGAACTGGTGAGTAGTGCATATCTCATTTGTTAATTGTTTCTCCATACCATGTTTACCAATACTTTAGGTGTACACATTCTGCTTTGCAAGACAACCGAAGACTAACACTTGTGCAGTATGTTGGATTGGCTGTTGCAGCAAGTGCGCAAAATGTGGTTATCCCACATTTGCCACAAGATATGCTTGCTCGTGAAATTGTAAGAAATGGAAATGTACTTGCTTACTATTAAGCATATTGCTTGAATCATTGTAAAAAGTCGTTTGAAAATATTGCAGAAAAGGTTATTTTTTTCCTAATAGTTGTAAGCCTACTTATCGTAGAGTTTGTAACAATTGTATGCCTAAATAAAAATTTGAAGCAAAAAGTTCTAAACAAGAAAGATGCAAGGTTGCACTGCGAATTCTTACGCAGGCGTCTTCACACGCTCACTATCCGAACACTGAAATCGGAGTCCCGCTATCTTTGAAGCAACACACTTTTACATGAAAAAAGTATCACGTTTTGATTTTGGACTACATAGTCCGTTGTTTGAATTTCACGATGGTCTTTCTGGTAGTAATGCTATAGCGTTTTTAAAGGTATTCGTTCATTGATTGCAGAGAAGTATTGTGGATGTGGAATAGATCAGTGCCTTACTTAAAGTTTTCGGTACGGGATGTATCCACTTGCTCGCACAAATTTCTGGAAGCTTTTCTCGCTGAAAGAAACTTTTTTCTTAAACATTAGTGAATGTTCCAATGCTTGAATCCCGGTAATTTCAATATATTGTTTGATTTTTGAAAAGCCTGCCATGTTGCGTTACAGCAACGAAAATGTTATGTTTCACACTCAGTTTGCTTCGTTTCTTCGGATGACGTCTGTGGGTGCTCTTCGCTAGATTGCTGGTAGTCATCATATATATTTTCTATATGGCTCACATAGAGCGATGTTAAAGCGGAAGGAAAATCACGTTTGGCATCAGGAGTAGTTGGCTCGTCGCTTGAACATCATGGCAGGGTTACTTTGTAGTATGAAACAAGAAACGTTTGTACCTAAAAAATGACGGAACAAAATTTCTTCTTCAATTCTAATATAAAAACTTGGATATTTTTTCTAAATGGATAACGAAAATCGCTCTATTTTCAAGTGACACTGCGCGCAGCGTTTAGACTACCACCTCAAGAAGGTGCATCAATTGAGTAGGGCACTGTTTTCGTTATTTTATCTAACAATTTCCTCTGCGTTTGGGGAAAATTCCCAGGTTATTGCGTCAAAATGGTAGAAACTCTGTTTTGCCGTTCTATCAATACAAACTTTCATTGCCAAATAAACTCGTTATAGAGTTCAAGATGTCGATCTCGAGATGGAAAGAACATTCAATAAAGGAGAGAAATCCTAGCATAATACTGTAGTTGCTTCTAGATTTTATTAGTCGGTCTCTCAACAAATCTGAGCGACATTTTCCAAAACACCTGTTTCAAAGCCGTCATCTAGCGTAGACCTTGAGAAGAAAATGTTAGTTAATTACTGTCGAAAACTTACTACTGTGTATTTGACGTGCAGCACGCACTGATGATTCCTCGATAATTATAAGCTTTTTTAATGAGTGAATTTCCAAAAAAGAAGACCGATACAATGCAAAACACCTGTTTAGTTGAAAATAAAACCTGCTTGTACAGCCGCTTTTTTAACGTCATACCAGTTCAACAGATACGCCATGTTTTTTAGCCCCACCAACGCAGAACTGCAATCTGATTGATTAAAAAAGCCACTGTGTATTCCTCTGCGAACGGTGCCGTTTTCGACTAGGGTAGCGCCCATCAATCCTAATGTGGCACTTTTCCAATGATATTCATATTTTTTTTACCAATAAATGAAGTTTTATCTCTAGTAAATGATCACATATCATGAAAGAGGTTCTAGTAAGGTTATTATTAGGAAAAGCAACATATCTGTTTTCTTTATGACCCTCACTTTCGAGGAGGAAAAAGTGAGTACTTACGAAAACGCCATGCCCAAAAACTTTCTCGAGCAGTACATAAAAATGATAACGGTGATTGGTAATCACGCAACAATAATGGTTTGTCAAAGTGGTGCTACTCACTGCATGTGATCCTACTTCATCGAAATTTTTTGGTTATTAGAGGACTTCAGAAATTGGAACCTCCATTGAATTAAGGGGAATCCTTTGCTCTTTTTTTATATGGGCACCAACTTTTTTCTCCGTTTACTCTGTGTTGCGAGTACATTTATCACTGCTATTTTGACAATGAACAAGACAAACGGATTTTACATGCTTAATGTAACTCTTCTTGGCCGAATGTCGGCTATGTGGTCTCCTGTGCTTCGCCCAGTCCCTGTTTTACAGATAACTCAATTAAGTCCAACTTCAGGCAATTGCAGCCTTCCATCAGTAGACCAGAGTCATCAGCCACCTGTCTGCAATGCATATTACCCGCGACTAGTATAAATTTGCAATTTTTTCTGCGCCGTATACATTAATGCGTCGTATTCGGTAATACTTCTTGGACATTCAGGTGCAAAAAGTTCGGCTAGCACCGATACCGATGGAGTGGGTGCCGTGGATGGCTGATCGAGAAAATTAGTGTCGCATAATATCTTTTATTTGAGGGATGTACGGACAGGTCTTCAAAGTTACATCCTGCGCTAATGCAACAAGCCAGTCGATTCCTACGAACTATTTATAAGGTTTGGGACTCGACTGTGAAGCAGACGAACATACGTGGATAGCAGAAAAATGAGGAATGGAAAAATCCAAGGACCGATAAGATCAACAGAATTTCGTTGGTTTATGATTCAGATCAGTGTAGTGCCAATATCCCGGAGTGAAATATTACTGGAGTTACCATTTATCCTTCAATAATTCTAATCTTGAACAGAGTATCATGCCGAAGGATAACTTTTCGAAAGACGCAAATCATTTGTATCCGGAAAATAATAAGTGTTATGATTCACAGGAAACCTTGTTCAAGATACAACGGCTCTTGACACTCGTCAACAGGATTCATATGGATGTATAAAAGCCGGAAAGAATTGCGTACATTGACAAGTCGATGATGCGATAACAGTAGGAGTCAAGCTGTGTCAATACATTATTTGTAAGCGGTCCATATTGAAGGAGGATAGGCCGACGCGGTGAAGATTTGTGCAGACGGGAGAAACAATCCAAGATTAGCCGGACGCCTTAAACACAGTATTGTGAGGAGCCTATTGAATGGCTTGTTAGATAGTGGGCGGCTTTTTTTCAAAGACAGCTGATTAATTAGCACTTCTTTAGATGAGATTCTACTGCCAAGACACACATGACTGGGCACAGCAACAAGAGGGACAAAAAGTTTGCCAAAAAGCTCATGCAAGAGCAACTACGCAAGGATAAGTGACGAGCTATGAAGAACCAGAGTAGCGTATTGGTACTTAAATGGATGGATAGGAGAGAAGTCAGAATGGTTCCAACAGCACACGTCTCTGCCATCAATCCACAAACGGAAGTTCCCGAAGTCGTAAGACGTGCATGGTCAAAGCTCAGCCTTTAAGGTCGAATCTGCTGCAACGACGTCTGGCGAATCAATGTCAATAAATCAAGGTGAACGAGTACAGCAACTACTTAGAATTACACGCTTGCCCTCAGCCAACATCTAGCCGCGTTCCTAAAAAGCTTCAACCTCACCACGACAACGTAGGCGTTGTACAGAATGATACCGAATGTTTGCAAAGATTGCACAATGTGCTTGCGCCGAAGAAGAAAGCTGGAAATATTTTTATGGGTGGCCACTGTAAAAAAACACATATCGATATAATGGTTTCATAGTTCTACTTCTAAGCGGGTCAGATAATCCACTTATAGGTATTAGCTTGATACTATATTGTACGTGCAAAATCTATCTTTTTCCCTCTAGTAGTATAAACAGAAGATGTTCTTTCTAGAACCCAAGTGTAGTAGTAGAATCTCAAATTTCGAGCTATCGAATGACTACAAATTATCTAGTGGAACAGCTCTTTTTTGGAAGATACCAAGGATTCACGAGCACGTTGCTCAAAATGCGACTGCATGCGACGAAATTGTTACCAAAAGCAACCATTGCCGAGAAAACTGAGCATTATTCCTACTAAAAATGCATTTACAGAAGTCCTTTCAATGACTATCTATTTTTTAGCGATAATATGTTCCATGATTCAACATTTTACCATACTGAGCCAAAGAAATTCGCTGTGAAGTTGAGAAAATGAACTCTGATTGAAAAACGTTATCTTTCTCTAATAGTAGAACGCGCAAATGAAATTTTTTTATTCAACAAATTAAGCAATGTAGTAAATATTTTGAAGCTATCGACTGACCCTAAAGACATTAACAAAATAAGAAAATATATTTAATGATAGCTGGAAAAACGTTCTTTTCTCACGTCTGTAGTTTCGCCCTATTAAGAGCGCAAGATTTTGGGAAATATTGGCATTAATTTTACTAGAATTATCAATAAATTTCTCTAATGATATTCCATCATTTATTGGGAATAATATTCCTCTAATAACTCAATCAACCCAAATTTCTATTGGGGCACGCACTATCTCAGTGGCCGTCCGCACCCAGCTGAGAGTCAAAATAACCCTCGTTGTCCGCAAAGGGATATATGGAGTTGCAGATTCACGGAACGAATCACTTGGATTGATATAGTTAATTGTACCTGCTCACGATTCCAATTCAATCTCAATTCTCGAGGCCTAAAATCCTTATTGGAAGAAAGCAACCGGAATTTTTCCATCTAAGGCCCCATTTACGGTAGAAAGTACAAGAAAAGGCATAGCTGGAAAGCTCAATATCACTGCCGCCATCTTTCTTAAAGCTGAGGGCTACAATCTACACCGACTTTTCCCATCCCACATAATATCACACATTTGAAGGGAAATACTATACTAATGAAAAACATCTTGTAAAATTATTCTGCTCTGGAAGGCTAATCGGAAAGCTTTTCGTAATTACTTAGAGAAATGCTTGTTGAAAGCATTCTACAAACTTCTCACGATGATCGTCTTGTTGGGCATAACAAAAACTCTTTGAACGACAAACAGTCGAGAAAGCAGGACTTCGGTAAGGATATTGCTGAACGAGTAACATTTGAGCCTTGTCCAGAGAGATAGGAGCTTGTTTGGAATACTTACTGCTCTTGGTATGGACTTTTGTAGACGATCAAGAAATGTCAAAAGGCGCTAAAAGAAAATACCATCCTATCATTATTCGTCAACTAATGTGTGAAGCCGTTCTATATCAGAAGGGAGAATCAGGCATAAGAAGAAATATATCATAGTAGGCTTTTCGATCTGTTAAGGAAGCCACCTACTGCAGCCATCTTTTTAACTCATAGCCTTATCAGCGCTTTGCTAAGTGCCAAAAGCGCAGATTGACATTCCACTTACGTTAAGAAATTGCGTACCTCTCACGGAGTGCTTGGTTGATATATCACATCTTTCATTTCGAGTGTTTTCTTAAGATCACAGCTCAAAATTCAATATGCCTTGCAATTATTTTTGAGCCACGCATGTCAGTGGTCTGTTGAAGGAGGGCTGACTTATATAGCCCGATACACGTGTTTCGATCTTGCGATCTTTTCAGTCGGGCATTTACCCTTTCTCGTCTTTTGCTAATCTCTGTGGGTGCTCCAGTCCCCACAATAAGAGTTAGCGACGACGTACGATTTACACTCTATGTCCAGTGAAGAACTCAATGAACACAAAGTGTTGTACACTCGATTTCTCGTGGCTAGTATATTCAATATGTCATAACTTTCATTTCGAGTGTTTTCTTAAGTCCACAGCTCAAAATTCAATATGCCTTACAAAGACGCGAAAGGGTAACTGCCCGACTAACGAGATCGCAAGATCGAAACACGTGTATCGGGCTCTATAAGTTAGTCCTCCTTTAACAGACCACTGACATGCGTGGCTCAAAAATGATTGCTTGATTGATGTTTTTTGAAACGTGATCGGCACCCACACACACTATATCTGGCTGAAATGCGAAACTGTGATCTTTAAAATCCATCCTCCATTGTTGAAACTGAATAGAATTCACATTGATAGTGAAACGCAGATTTGGCACTCATGCGATGAGAAAAGACGACGAATGGACGAATGTACAGTGGTCTCCAAGAGGATGGAACCACTACTTGGGCATCCACGTATACGTTGAACTTACATGTTTGTACTCAAAACCAACCAACTATACGCGTATCTGCCGACTTTTTACAGATTATGGTATTAGACTCTTACCTGCTACCATGCTTGAAGTAAACTACTACCACAGGCTACGCTGGCGGTGGAAGAAAATTAAAGGAAAATGCACTGGACCGCGCCCACTTTGTGAGAACGGGCTGCCGAAGTGTTCAATTAAATAAGCCAGTGATTCATTACAAGCCGAGATGTTTTTTCCAAGGTTGAAAGACTAAGTGATCTATGAGCACTCAGGTAGTGTGTAGAAACAGCGGAGTTGCTTAGGTTCCCTCTTGAACGGCATCAGTCTCTCTGATGACTGCTTTTTTCGCTAATGATGATCTGCCGCCCACGAAAGGAACTCATTCAAAAACGTGTAATGATTTGTTGCAAATTGCGAAATGCAAAAGTAGAGTTCCATATTCAGTGTCTATCATTATGATGCGTATCGAATTATCCACTGAAAAAGACGAAAATTATAGCTAAACAACACTTATACGGCGAGATATACGAAAGCCAAGGATATGAGTGCATGTAATCACACACCTGGTAATTACGTCGACAATTTATAAGTGGAATCTTTGTGTTCATATTGGACTTTATGTGTTCGAAGGATAAAATGAACAAGGATAGGTCAACGAAGGTGGCATTCATAACAACTTAATTGCCTCTCTACGGTTTTTACATAGAACCGCATCACTCCCGTGTATATCTGGAATAGAAATCTTGCAGAGGAAAACACCAACAAATGATTGAATAATTCACTATTTTCATTCGATAAGCAGACCCGAGGCTGTCAGTAATGATATTCATTCTTAACCATTCTTAACTTAAGTGTTTGCGTATTGAGTTATATCTGCTTGGTAGCGAAAATCCTTGACTAAGTAATATGCGTGTCAATTAGATTTTCGCAGATTCCAAAGAAGGCGAATTCGCCGAAACGTCACCCATCTATTATATAATTGTATTCGATGAATATTATTACGAACAGTCGAATCTGCTTATTAGAGAAACCTACTAAATTATTAAGTCTACGTTGAGGCCAATGGATAGCCAGTCCTTGAAATTGTTACTGACGAAAGAATTTTGGAAAAGGAAATAGAACTCGAGAGCATTAAAGGTAACACACTTTACGATGACCTCCCTAGCGAGTATGTGATTGACAGTGTTGCCTTTCTAATCATGCAGGAAATGGAGTTCACCAAATTTGTAAGACCGACTTTGCGAAGGAGCTGCTTCTCTCTACTCTTGTTCGATGACGTGGTGGAAGTCGCCTTTCCAACCATATGAAAAGGAACATATCTAATGCTGTACTTTGCAAAGCAAACATTCATTCTTTCATTGGAAAATATAGTCTGCATCTGAATTACAGAAAGAAGAATGCGGGTTAATCGCCGTTGTTGACATTCAATCGGAAAATTTTGGAAAGAAATCGTAACGATCTAAATTCTGATCACATCACTGAAGAACATCAAGGCTTGAAATGTCGTCAAAATTTTACCAAAGAGTACTAACCTTTCAGGTATCGTGACCTTGTTTTAGTTGCTCACGTGTAGTAGAGATGAAAGAGTCTCACTGGATGTTGATAATGTAACCGAATGTATTTAGTTGCAATTGAATTTCGGACAAAGACAGCTGCTTCTATCCTATCCAACTACTCCAGTTGTAACCTTATTAGAGCAACAGCATACTACTTGCTTCAATCTTATGTAATGAGAGGATTGAATGATATAGCCAGGTAACGAAGTGAATTCAAACGGCGAGCAAAATTCAAGAGATGTCATCCCACATTAATTTCAATAAGTATCAAACTGAGTGTTTATCCATACCCTTGGACCCTCTTTTATTTCCTATATATAAATGAACAAATAAGTATATAGTTGCAGTGGCTGACGTTTCGGCGGCATTCGCTTTCTTCATAACCTGCAAAAGTCAAATTGACACGCCATACTCAGTAAAACACTTTCGTAAACCAAGCAAATAGAACTTACTACATAAGTTAGAATTCGCATAGTGAGCTGTTTGTTATATCTTACATATGCGGCGAGGTTCATATTTTGTTCATGTCGAAGATTTCATGCATCACTCACAGAGCTAGCCTGAACGGTACCTTTTGAATATAATTATCATGATATACACAGCAACTAACCGGCAATTGAAGTCTAGACTCGTAATGACAATCCCATATTCGAAATCTAGGAGATACACATTAGAGCACAGCATGGTGGGCCATCAATCATGGTCAACGGAAACATTTGCCAACAAGTGGGCATGAAGAAAAATGAAAAGAATAAGAGCGTCTTTTAGGAATTATTAGGTGAGTAGCGTGTTTGTTTTTCCCCTCGACTAGTTGCATTCGCAACTGTGAGGCACATGTAGATTACGAAATAGGTCTTGTCGACGTCATCGTGCTTCAAACACGCCAATTATATAGATGATTATCATGAGATAAGATGTGCACCGAAAATATTCGAGGATCCACATTGCTCATGAGACCATCCAAGTTATTCAAATATCTAGAGTGGTAGGTTGAAGACGCATTTGATTTCCATGTGAGGAATCCACTAGGGCAAGCGGTAGAACTACTAAGACTTTTTAAAAAGATACGATTCTACATTTGGCGAAGTATTCCAAATCTGGATCATCTTATATCATGTCTAGTGTTTAGTACTCGAGTGCTCATAGTGAGCTCTGTGGTCCCATCTCTTCATGTGCTTCTTGGGTATGTATTTTACACGATCATCGAATGAAGCAACAGATTTATGTGCGGTATTTGCTAAATTTTTGTATCTTACAGCTGTAGTTAATACGTTCTCGATCACTGCTAATTTCACGATGTGCAAAACCAGTAAATCTCGTAACAATTAGACCCCCCTGGTGGTTTTTTCTTTTCAAAAGTAGGTTTACATACCGGTAACAGTAAACCTATTGTGCTGAGAATACCGCGGTGTTTCAGCAGAAGCCTTGATTTATCCTTATATATACATGATGTTTCTAGTGTCTACTAGATTCTATCAAGATTCACCATCTAGACACGTTGCTATAAGCATTATGGAGAACTTACATCTAGTGTGTTTCGGTAAATCTCTCATTCGATATAGTAATCGTGAACCAAATCCGCAATTAGAAACGAAAGACAATTATTTACCGGTCATAAGATTTATTATGTCTACCTTGAATCTCGGTTTTTTAACCAGGTTAGCACAAAAGTAACTGCGATTTATACATTATTGAAATGCGTCGTTTGATTTTAGAATATATTATCAAGTAACAGTGGCTCTGTTATATATCATTTCAATGCGCATTTCTCGCTTCCTTTTTGCTGTCATTGATGTAATACTTGCTGTTTATTTTATAATCATTTAGGACCATGGAAAGGATGTTGTACAATAAACAAATTCGAGCGTTTAGCTCGTACGAGTTCAAAATAGGTCCAAGGCAGCAGAAATAACTCGCAACAACAGCAGTGCAATTGTCTTAGGAACTGCCAGTGAACGTATAGTGCAATAGTGATTCAAGAAGTTGTGTAGAGGAGTCGAATACCTTAAAGATGAGGAACGCAGTGGCTGACCATGGGATGTCATCAGAAATCGAGGGAAGAGCAGTCATTGAAGCTAATACTTTCAACACCACAGTAGATGTTGCAGAAGAACTTGACGTCGACCATTTTACCACTCGTCTCATTTGAATAGAATTGCAAAAGCAACTGCGATACATCGCACTCTTAAACTGCTGATGCTTTTGCACCAACTCAATAACATTGGTATTTTCTGCTAACTAGGAAGCTTACAAAGCCATTGGCTTAAATTACTCAGAGAAGAAAATGTTCAAGCTGCTGGCATACCAAAACTTCGAAAATTCTGAAATCAATCTTTGAATATAACGAAATTTCGAAACGAGGTCGAATGAAAGACAATTACCTAACCTTATGACAGCCATGTGTCATCGACTGTGAAAATACCCAGAAGACATTTTATATCGTGACGACTTAATTTTTCCTCATCCTTCCTATGTAGAGTGGCTGGAAGAGCGTCTGAGTCTGATAAGGTAAACGAAATTGTTGGAACGTTCGTAAGCCAGTGATATACCGAAAATTCAGATATACTGGAAGCAGCTTTGAGAGTGTACAGAAAAGTCTCTCTGTTTTTGTATGTTATCTGGCGACAAATAAAGAAAGAACCCTTTTCGCTGGACAAAGACTCTACATTTCATTTTTAGCAATAATGCGAAAGTTTAGACTTATGGTCACTGCGCTATTTGTTTGTTCTCCAAAAAACCTTTTCATAACGCCCTACCACTCAAAATGAAATTATGTTTTATGCCGGCTGCGCGCTTCCAATATTGCTTCGCCGGATTCACGAAAAGTATATGAGCGTGTAAAGGATATCGTGTAGTATCAAAACCATACGTTTTATCTGGAGCTTACTACGATCGGAGAGAAAATCCAAGAATAAATAAGAAAAATTGCATTACATAGGTGATTCGCGCCAACGCGATCGATCGATCACTATTTGAACCCAAGGCCAGTCCTCCCCATCCTCATCCTCCAGCACACGCACTAGCAGACAGACTAATGCTACGCGGATGTGGAACTCAACATAATTTTCCTAGCTACACTTCAGGGAAACCGTTTTTCCAGAAAACAAGCACAGAGTTAGAATCGTTAAAACTTAAGTCATCAAACCGCTACTCACAATTACAGGAAACATTTCTGTCCTGCGTGAAATGTGAGCATGTGGAGCACAAAAGTTTTTTTTTGCTACAGCGTAATAATGAGGCTCTCTCAAAAAACAGCTATTCAGTGCAGTAGCCAGACATCTAAGCTTTCGAATGATCTCTAACACTTTCATGAGAATTTTGTTTAGCAAAAAGGGTTGGCTTTTATCTGTTGGAAATAATATGCAAGAATCAGTTTTGTTTGTCATAAGAGAAAAAAATAGCTTTTCAAAGGAAGTAATTCTCCTTTTGAGTTTGTCTAATTACCATTACTTTCAAAAACCCAATTTTTTGTCATGTGAGATAAGAACAACCTGACTTGTTGGAGAGGTTTCTCAACACTTTAGAGCCGGCAGTTGATTGATAGCACAGCGCAATCGCAAGAGACGCACAATATTTGTTATTTAATTAGTGTCTTTCCTCCATTTGGAAAATAGAGCCATAGATTTTTTGTGCTACTTTGGTACTCTAGATATTCTTCACATAGTCATGCTTTTCGTGAATAGATAATTCTTGTGACGATAAAAACTTTGAGTGTCTTCTTCCATTCTCTCTTACAGCGCTCTATCATAACATTTTGAAAAACCAATCAGAGCGCAGAAATTCTCGAGATTGAAGTATAGAATAATTAGCAAGCCACGCCGAGCAAATTAACACACTAAGTGTGTAAAGTATTTTATTTTCCCTGCTAAATCGTCAAAAAGGCTTTTTCAAAAACCAAATAATTTGTTGAACTTTCAGAGACTTAAGCTTTCGGTTAACTACCAAGTGTCTAAAAAAAGTAGTTTTTCTAGCGAGAAAGGCCTTCAAACAGCCGTTTATCCCAGCTGGTACACATTGTCCATGGGGGATTTATTGCTGGAAGTTATTCCCAGTCGATGAAGGTCGTAATGTATTGGGACATTCTTATTGAAAGGTGTAAATGTTTTCGGGTACGCATGGAAGTTTTCATAATCTTCGTTGGTCTCACCAATTTATATGCTTCCGTGCATTCTCATCTCTATGCTCGATCCCTATCTCATCGATTTCACTTCTTATAATGAACCTCTTTGTTCAGCTTTGTGGATCAAATGAGTGAGCTGAGGGAAGCGAATGAAAGTGTTTAGAGCTAATGGTGAATGGTCTAGCAGTGCATTGCCTCTTAACCACCAGGGATTCGAAGACCTAGTGTGGATGAAGAATTTTTGCCATGGTACATGGAACTACATATTCATATGTATCATCTGTGACCGACATTTGGAAGGTAATTGTGAGTGAGACAAAGAGATATCCTGCACAAAGAGGTGTATTGTAGAAAACAGTTGAATAATAACAAACTGCGCGGGCTTAGAAAGTTTCTATCTACTGTGGAGTCCGTCACATATATAGATGCAGAGTTGTGTCCGTGTCCAATATCTTATTATTGAAACTGCTTTGACGAGGGCGCTGTGAGTACAAAGAGTTAGCATTTTCTGGTAGCGATTCCTCCATGAATCGTGATATGGAGCACTCCGTGGTGATACAGCAAATGTGCAATTAGTAAAGCTAAATGGATCTTTACATCGACACTTGGCGTACGAGTCTATCCTTGGCTTGAGACTTGATGAAGACCAAGAACAATCCTGTCGCAGGTATAGGAAGCACATAAGAGGAGTTTCACTGCAAGTAATCAATTGGAAACTGATAGGAGACAGTCAATTACACAGTCACAGTAGAATGTGATTCGTATAGAAGAGTCAAGGGGGTTCATGATACCTATAACAACTTCATGAGAGATCAACTGGAAAATTGTTCACTTTAGGTAGTAATAATGGGATGTGTGTAGAAACTACTAATTATGTATATAGTGCATATTGATATTAAGAATGATGGAATGAGAAGGTCATAAAATTTGGTAGTTGTTTTACCAAGTGAATTGTACTAAACTCCATTAACGAGTTCATGCTTTGTGATTGCCTTGCCCACTCTAGTGAATGCGCAATACTAACTTTATAAGTGCCTCGACATTGAACAAACAAATCTCTTTTTTTTTCATCAGCAAACACATAGTTGTTAACCCTAAGGTTTATAATTCCATACTGATTGACAAACACTTTCATACCTCAGCAGAAAAAGCTTGATAGTACTCAAATTTTCAAAAAGCAAGGTTTGTGTGTCATGTTTTCTGCTGGGGCAATAGAAGTGCTCAGGTAAGCGGATTTGATGTTAATATATCCTCTTCAGAAAAAATATATCTGAAGAAGACGAAGCAACAGGAGCATCAGTCAGGACTGAGTCGAATATACCTTTTTCTCAATACCTTTGTGTCTGTTCACGAATAAAACACTGGGTCTCCTCGATGATTTCTCCTCCAGTCATAGTGAAAGCTCTTCTTCAATATCGAATTTTAATGCTAAGGCAGATCTACTTTTGCGTATCATCGCGGGCGTCATTCCCTATAGCTCCGAGCCTCTCAAACACCAATAATTTTTCGCCACAACAAGAAGTTATTTGAAAAATCAAGTTCTGAATTACAAGTCGAAAATTTGCGATTTTCACATGTTACAACTAACAAAATATCTGGACTGGAAATGATATCATTGTGGAGTACCAAAAATGCAATAAAAAAACTCTGTGAAACAAAATAAGCCTCTGAAAAGACGTGCATAATTTTCGATGCGTCCATCACGAAGCTACTGAATCTCCCGTGGAGCTTTACCTAGTTAGTGTTTATTACTGCCACGACAACGTTTTTGAACTCGAAATTTAGGGCGTGTTTGTTTTTCTTGATCGAGGCTGTTCATTGTGGCAACTCATTTAATGGATGAGAATGGAGAACAACTACTGTTTTGAGTTAACATTCCTCACTTTCACTGTGTGAAGACCACCACCCCTCTCATTCTATCGGCTTCATAGCATCCACTCATCATCTACGAATGTCATCAAACTTTTTGTACGCAGCTTTGGTTGCTTCTTGACCTCTTGCTCACCTTCGTCATGATGAAGGTCGTTTAGTGCTGTCAACTTTATTTTCTCCTGATTTCCGGATAGCCATGAAAGGCCGTTCATGTGTGATTTAGAGAGTGTGGAAAGATCCCCTTCTAGTTTGGCACCAATTTGTCACCTCGAAGGAATGGAAGATTTCGCGAGCACGAGGTGGGGTCGAACAATATTTTCTCATGACGGACTGCACCACTACCACTTCGTTACACTTTTTAAAGGAAGAAGTTCGGAGGAAATAAATCCCTGTTGTTGCCGTACTGAGTGTAACGAATTCGACTGCGTTGATGGAGAAGAACACGATGCTGTGCATTGTGAGACATTTTCGCCGTTCTGCATAATGATTTTGACATTTTTCGTCCACCGTTTTTCGATTCCAAGTGTGTTTCACCACCGGAAGATTATCATAATCGGAACGGTTGAACTGCAAACGAGAGCAAACATCCAAGAAGTATTTTCTCTTCCTACTGAAATACTGACAGGTAAATCGATGGATAGCTGCAGCCAGAAAATCGCAACGAGCGGCTTTGCCAAGATGCATTATCACCCAATATTTCCTAAGACGTAATATGAAGAGCACTGGAAGGGAATAGTTTTTCTACCCACACCGGCTGCTTCATAATTTGTTAGCATAAGGATAATCGAATTCTTTGACATTCTTGTTACATTTGCATCTTTTCTCTTATCACACAGAATTTGAAAGGAGAGGGTGTGAAAATTGTTGGTTTATTCCGCATGCGCACGATGTCTCTGAAGTTGCCTCATATAGCGCACCATTACAAGTAAATAAATAGAAAATATGTGATGAATTTATATTGATGTGCCGCCTTTCCGATGACTTTTCGTTTATTCATTCTTTGGTTTTTTCGGAATAGTGAAGCGCTTGATGTGAGAGCATGATTAATAAAGCAGGAGGAGCTGCAACAAATCCTGATTAGTTTCAAAATCACTCATTATTTACTAGAGGGTGTCAGCTTCAATAGCAGCGATTAGCATTAGTTATTCGTTTTAAACACTTATTTTTCAAACAACAACGTTAGAATGTTTGAATTTTTTGTACTTCATTAGATAGTGTTAATGATAAAATTTGCACTGCATCCTATGCTCGAGTCGTTCTCTTTTCTGAACTTCAAACGAAGTTTATTTCCTCTCAGCAAAGTTAAACGCAGATATTTTCATCGACTTGGGTCAAGGATGAGAGACAACACTCCTCAATATATGGAAATAGTTGGAGTAGGTTTCTCTCACTTAGCAGACTAAGCTTGCACATTGGGCGTCATCCACCAGTGGCGAATTGTGTGCTCGCCCACTAAAGAGCGGGCATATTGAGGGAAAATCAATTTTCCTCTGTGCTACTGCTCCGGTGGGTTCACTCTCATCACAGTTTTGCATATTTATTGACCACGAGAAGAGCTATGGACTTGACCATACTGAGAAAGCAAACATTTATTGACTACCGCATTGAAGGATAAACATATTTGACATTACCGGCTTTCGAAATGAAAAATCATTGGATAAATCAATAGAAATGTTGTGTTTCTACTTCCTTGCTAGTGAGAATCACGGCTAAGTCAGATTTGTTGCCGTATAATCAAAGTTTCTTAGTGTAACCTACAAATAAGATTTTCGTAACAGAGACGTGCTGAGGTCTCCTAAAAAATCTCCCTTCAGAAATCGAGTCAGTAGCGCTAGATATGCTGCACATTCTCTAACAATTTATCGAATTTTTCAAAAATTTTTCTCATTAGGTGAATGTGAAAGTTTTCCGTCACATTGAGGCTTATGAAATGCTTCCAAGCCAGCCGTTTTATTAGATTGCCTACTGAGACGATAATACTTCAACCTATCAGATCTCAGAGTCATCCAGTTGTTATTTTGAGACGCCTTTGATTATAGCCTGTGCTTCATTCGTAAAATTTCTCGCCTTTGTCTCAGTTAATGCTTTGTACCTCAATTTCTTCAACAAATGGCTTTCATGCCTCGTCCATTTTCCATTATGCAACGAAGTGTCGTTATGGTTTTTGTGTTGTCAAGTGACACCTTTCACGAGATCCAATGGGCTTCGAATACTCTCCCAGTTTCTGCAACTTTGGCCGTGGCTAGTGCCTTACTCTTCTTGAGGTCTTCTCTCATCGTTTTTCCACAGCGTTTTGTATGTTCGGATATGGGATCTTGGCCGCCTGCAGCTCGTGGATTTTACGTTGACGTATCAGCTCGAGCGTTTGTGGAGACAAGTGCCTCTTAGTGGCTTCAGGACTCTGGGCTTTCATATCACTGACGTGAGCATGTTGGCTGGGCCGGTCGCATTCTTTGTCGATGTTGTTAACAACGGTGTCTTTCCAAGATTTGACTGATTAACTGAATATATTTCAGTTTATTATACTTTAAGACTTCGCTGTTTAGATTTAGGCGGTTTTCCACACTTTCCGGTTAGAATGGATCCCGTGTAAACTTTACGAACAACACTGATATCGATTAGGCAGAATATTCGATCTACTAAGAATGGTCTGTATTGCTTGATACTTCTCATTGGAAGACTTCAACATCACCGCTAACATTGGGGATTTCGGAAATACAAATTATCATGGATGGTTCTCGTCGTTATGGTAAGCTCAGATACCCCCTCGCCCCGTTTTTTTTTCCATTCTGTTAGGCAGGTCCTAAAAAAACGTTTTTCAGGTGTTCTTCTAAGTCCAGTTTTTGTGTCAAAATCTTCAAGGACCTTTAAGAATGTATGGTCTTGTCTAAAAGCCTTTCCACGTTTGTATAGAACTCTACGACGGTTCTCTATGATTAAAGGGGACAAATGAATATCCGATCTCATTTATTAAACATGAACTATTCATCTATTAATAGGAGCGCTAAAATCATTCGAAAACTTCAGTTTCTGGTTACAGCCTTACGTGGCCTGTTTTCGAAAAAGACTTTTTTGACGTTGTTACAGAAGGAAATTCCTTGAGTTTCACACGCATATTTCTCGCCGGACAGAGCTCGTTCTTTGGACTACTAGTAATCACTCGATAGCGTAATGATTATGATTAAGCGCTTTCCTTACATCCTGAAAAGATTGTTGCACTGCAGTGAAACGGAAAAGACAGGCAATTCCCATACGCGAAAAGGTGTTTTTTGGCCAATTCACGGACCGCCTGATGAGGCACCGAAGTCGGCTGACAAGATGATCGATCAATCTGCGAACAAATGAACGTATAGAGGAAATCTCGTAGTTGAATGTCCTTGTATCAGTGTTGGAATAATTAGGACGCTCTGGCTTTCCAAATTCTGTTGGACTGATCATAATGATGATTGATTTATCCGCATTCACGGCAAATAAAAGTACTTCAGGTCTTTTTGTAACAGAGCCATACTTTTACCTGGAGCTTTACTTCAAAGCGGAAAAGCAAATCTTAGTTGGGAAACAAAGGCTGCTATGGCATAAGCCCAGTCGAAAATCGATCGATAATTGCACTGCGTTGGAATCAGCAAGAATTTCGCTATCGAACGATTACTATTAGTTAAAGGAAAGAGCTTTGTCTGGCGATAAATATGTGCGTTTAAGACACAGTCCTATACTGGATTTCACAGAGTTATAAAAGGGTCTTTTTGAAAACCGACTAGGCAATGCTCCAGCTAGAAATCTAAGCTTCCAAGCGATTACTCACGCTCTAATGAAAATTCCTGTCTATCGAATGAGGCTGGATATTCACTGATCCGCTCCGACTTTGTCTTCGTCGTAGACTGATGTTGGTGCATAAGCAGCGAAGATGGCCAAAGCCGACACTGATCCACATCACCTCAACTGCAGTCCTCTGACCCGGATTGTAAGTCGCTTAAATGAAGTGATGTTCATTGTAAAACTCGTTCTGATGAGAACGTCAACCTTGCGGACACCTCTACGATCGCACTTTCTAAGAAACAGTTGTTCCATGGTGTCATAAACAGCGCGAAATGGGTGACGTTTTCTCGCAGTCTAATGATATCGTAGCTAATCCTTCTTCCTTCCATCAGTAAATCTTCTATGAGGAATTAGTATGCCAGTGTTTGTACGTTATAGGCACGGATCGACACTTTGTAGGCTTCGATTTTGGCAGCCTAGTTTGGTCTTGAGATTTCAACAGTCTTTCTACTCGCCCTACCCTGCGCTGCCATACCAGGGCTCTTTCGGGAATAGAAGAATGAAGCCTGTTTTTATTAGTCTTGCACTTTTACACAACGTACCGCTTTCCGTGCTCTGTACATGGTAGCGACCAACTTATTAGTCTCCCTTGGAAGAGGAGGAGCTCATTTGTTGGAGGGGACTCCGAAGCTCCACCGATGTACTTCTCAGCAGTTCGAATGCAGGGTGTTAAGAATTTGACTGGTGCAAATAACGTTTCGTGGAACTGGCACTGCAAGAACAGAGAATCTATCCCGTAAATCCATCTGCGTCTCTGATAAGCAATAGGATTAATTTTGCTTTACATTTGGTTCTTCTATCAATCACCTGGGAACGCGTTACGTCTCCTCGCGGCTAGCTGAAAATGATTCTTCAGAGAACTCGGTTTGTGATGTAACATTATAACCGCAATAAAAGTAGTAAAATTAAGAGTTTCTATAAAAGAGAAAAACCTAGTGATAGAGTCCGGAGCAAGTTTAATCATGTTTTGGCACTATGTTGTCTATACTACCGCGATAATATGTGATATCCTAATCACTAGGACTTAAGTGACATTTAGTTTGGTAATTATGAGCAGCTGCTTAAGAGCACAGATCCAGAAAATATTTAAAAAGAATTCGTAGCAGTCATTCGCAGTTTGGTGGCAATCGCAGCTAACAGGTACGGTCAACAGCAGTGCCAAATGTAGAACCCATTGTGGAAAATATCAAAGCCTCTTCGATTTGTGCCTTCAAATGGGAATGCTTAGATAAACATCGCCGAGTGATTATCGGAAAATAAGTCTGACCTACAAAAGGTATCCTGGTAGATCGGTGTCATCTTAAAGCTTTAAACTATTTGTTCATTTTTATTCGACCTTCAACACAGCCTGTTCCAAACTAGTGAGGCTCTACTAAGTTAAACCATTTCTTGAAACTCTCTGCAAATTTTTAGGAAGATTACAACAGTTTCCCTGAAAGTGTTGGAGTCGACTAATTCTCCGAGCGGTGGAGAAGGGGCAGATTTCGTCACTTTGTCTCACATAAAAGTAACCGACTGAAGTTGTTCAACTTGTGCACAACTTGTGCTCGCAGAAGTGTATGTTGATCTAAATCTCTCCATAAAGTAGTGTTATAATCGAATAAGTAGTGAAGGTTTTCATGGAAGATTTAAGGGATGGAGAAGCTTATACGTAAGTTAATAATTTTTATAGAAGTGTATCGTTTACCAATGAAGAGTTCTAGAAAGGGGAAAGTTGAGAACATGCAATAGTGAAAGGATAAAACTTTCCGAGACGATCATCAAGTAAAGTTTGATAAAACGCACTTGATAAAAGAAGACAATCAGAGCGGTTTGGTTGTGCACAAGTTTAGGCATAAATAAAATTTCGTCTTTCGTCCACTTTTTGAACTGATTATTCAAATCTACATTGCGAGCGGTGCAGTTGTAATTCGCTTGTGAACTCTGTGTTACCAATGTTAAAAAAAATCAGAGCATGATGACTGAAGATCTGCTGCGATGATAGCAAGGGATGTCAGCGTTAGCTTCAGTCAGTGATCGAGGTACCTCTGATTGGATTATGAGGAAGTTATACAGGAATAATGTAATGAGCAAATTTTGTAGTGTAATTTTTGTAGTAGAGCAAGTTTTAACGATTACAAAATTCACTGAAGAATTTTTACTCAGTTTAGATTACGAAATGTACAGATTGCGATGTATGCTATTAGTAGTAGGAGGGATAGCAAAATCGATAATGGTGCAGGCAGGTGATCAGAAGTGAGGTGCTGGTTCGATTTTCTCTCCGACACTCTCCCGTAGTCAGGTGAAGACTCTATACCCGGCTGTCTCAAAGATCGCAAGGAGAATCGCCTTGGCCGCATTTTACGACACTCTCAAAGGAGAGGGAGTCCTTGAGCAGCACCTACAAAAGAGGCTGGAATCCGCACAGTAAGCGTGTTGAGAGGTCATGATAGCGCGTTGAAGTGTAATACCACGTTTGAACCTATTCTAGATTCCTCAACAACTTGCTATCTTATTATGACAAAAAGACGTTTCTAGGTGTCAATCTCCAAGGTTCAAGTCAATCAGGCATATTTCTGTCCCGAACTAGGGCAGCATTGTCTTTCATATCTGTTTTGCCCACTAGCGATAGTCTTTCGTAGCAAAACAAACTTATTCAAAATTAATATTTTGCAAATATTCAAGGTTAGAGTCCAGACATTTTCAGATGCTTAACTCCTATTTTTAACAAGCTATCAGTTAAACCATAGAGTATAAAAAAGAAGTTTTGACTGACATAATCAAAGGGCTAAAAAGAAATGAATCAAATAAAATACTCTGTATCTCTGGCACCCCTATAGGTGAATCAAATATGATCCTAATGGTCATGAATATATTAAGCCGGACTTAAATGCAATTTCCGAAATCATATCTAAGCTTGCGACCTCTGGAGAAGTTTAGGCCGATCTAGAACCTTTGAATTATAACTTCTGTATGATCGTGGTAGAGATCTATGCGTGCCTTTTTTTGTGGTTGTTTACATGCGTGCTGCATATGGCGGCCTGAAGAATCGAGATTAATCAAAATTATTTTTGACTGTATATGGAAGCCCCATCGAGCTGCTTGCAATAAAGAAGACCTCGCATACGCAGTGAAAGTGGAGCAAACCCTCGTTAATTCTTCTCCTTGTTTACTGTTGCATTTCCAGAGATTCGACTGTTCTGCTCTGTGACAGAACTAGCTTTGGGTTTTACTTTCATATCTTATCTCATTGTCTTCGGTCCGATCTTAGCAATCGCTACTAGTTTCGAAAAAGCTGGTGCATCTTAGGAGCATTCGACTTGGCGGAATGTGGTGAATTTCGATTTTCTGCTTGCAAAACTTCTTACAATTTCTTGGTAATAATCGCAAATTTCCAGAGCTTTTCTTTGCTATTTAGTTGTTTGAGAGTTTGAAAAGTTAGTAGGTCCTTATTAATCTATTATAATATTATCAGTTGGATACTTCTTCGAATAAGCTTCTTCGCTGTTTCTGCTGCTTACTTGGTCACAAGATCTTCATTGCTTTCGTTATAGCTGTTACTTTCATATGCTGGTGTTTTGCGATCGTTGGAATACTCGAGATTAAGATGAGGCTGGATACTGTGAAGATTTTACCGAAAAAATCTCCGCTGCAAAGACCAAACTATATTCTCAGTAATATTGGTACCTTTTAGATATTCTCCATTGATACTTACACCTGAATTAGATTGAAAATGATTGGAAGCAATGGCAAAGAATGCTCTGTGAACGATTTAACAGATAAGTCAGAATAAGGGCGATAGTAAACTTTGATACCGTACTCGCATCACTAATGGAAAGACATTCACTCCAACGTACAAAGCTTCCAAACTCCAGTTTATTAGACTTGAATCCATTACTATTTTTACCTTAGAAAAGCTTAACGCTTGTTCGGCTGCCCTCAACCGCTCGAATATTCTTAAGGCATCAGTACTTAATTAGACCATTTTTTCCGATTCACATCTATCTTCATATCTCTACTGCTTATTCATACATGAGGATTGTAGTCTGGGCAGAATATCACGCAGTGACCGTTGTGATCAACGTGCCAGTCGATTTTACAAACGCAAACCAGTCTTTTCTGGGATATGATTCATGACTTCGAAACTCTTCCTCATTCGAATGGTGTGCTTTGATCTACTTACGGGAAGGGGATAGAGAAACTAACTCCTGTTTTCCTGAGCTCTTCATATCTTCTGAAAATTGACTTTCGAAGGCCCTTAGATTTTACTAGATCTTGAAAGACACACTTAGAAGACCTCTAACAGCAACTGTTGTATTTTCAAATAAGAGTCTTACAGCATTTTACACATAGTTATGGTATCGAATATTCAAATTCCAAACATATAGCAGTAGATTTTTATTTCAATGCGGTTTTGGAGAAATAGCAGAGATCAACATATCACAATTCAAATACTCGATTCTGCCTCGTAACTGAATTTTACCCAAATATTCAAAATAAGGATGTTGTCAATTGAACTGAGCAATAAACTAAATGGGTTGTAGCAATTTAGCCAGTTAGGGAATAAAAGATACTCGTTAATAGCTGTTGCTGCTCTCAGAACGCAGTGGGGCTCCTACGTTTTTCCAACATTAACCTCAAATTCGGATAATAAAGCTTTTCTATACACGCAACACAACAATAGCAACTCAACGTGTATACAACTATACGTAGATCATAAGCATTACTGGATAGCTGTTACATCAATGATACAGAGCCATGAATATCTTAGATCACATTAATGAAACTTACGCTAATCACAAGTGTAGACAATGAAGATTAAGCAGGTGAGAATGAGTGATTTTGCGAGTGGATGGCGACTGTTCTGTAGCATTCGGAATTTAGTGTTCTTTTACGTAAGAAGGTATTGACGAACGAAGATATTACGGACCTTTTTCTGGTCGCTCAAGTTCCTGAACTGGTGGTTGAGAAGTAATTCACACTTAGCGCAGAGACGTCTTGTGAAATCGCAAAGAAAATTTATCTAATTCCACTCTAATTTCCTATTTTATGCCAAATCATTATTTAAAATTTCCTTCTGTTTTAAGCTTAATGATTGATACTTTTCCGAATGCGCCTATGGCTATAATAGTAACTCTTACGTAATGTTTAGTTTTTTGGTGGACTTGCGATAAAGTACGTTATTTTTAATCTTGCCTTTTATCTGTCGAAATTCTCAGGAGTAAAATTACAATGACGGATAGTTGACAGATTCACGAATAATCTTAGAACGTGCTGATTTGATAACTTGATTCAATTTCTCTGTAAAAACCTTTGAAAGGTCGTAATTCATTTCTTTTCTGGTAGACGGAAGCAACTGAAGAAACGGCCGCTTTTGCTAAACAAAAAGATTTCTCAAGAATGTTAGCAATCATTTGAAAGCATAAATCTTGGCTACTGCGCTTTGTTCTTGCCTTTCAAAAACCTTTTACAACCTTGTAAGATTCAAAATAAAATTGTGTTTCACACCAGCCACGCACTTTTACTATTATTGCGCTTATACTTTGCCAAAAGCACGGAAAACTTATGAAAATGTAGAGCAGATCATGTAGTATCAGAGACATCTATTTTATCACGAGTTTTCATAGCGACAAAAAAACCTATGTTTAATAGAATAAAATTGTACTACATATGTGAGCAGTGGACCGTGTATGCGAGACTTAATCTCGTTTTCCCTGCTACATTGCGATGAATTTTTCGGGAAAAGAGCACTGTATTTAAATTGCCGAAACTTACGCTATCGAATAGTTGCTTCTAATTTAGAGGAATTGTTCTATCTTGAGAGAAATTTGCGTGCAGAAATACATACGCTTTCTTTTGCTACGGCGATGTAAAAGGCTTTTTCAAGGAACAAGCAGGTAGCTCAGCAGCCCAACGCTTTCAGATAATTACTAATACTCTAATGAAAAGCTCCTGTCCAGAGAAAGATGTCGTTTCCTTATTTGCTCCATCTGACAGAAAAGAGCCTTTTTTTCTTACTGATTGGCTGCTATACCTTCATATCATCTTCTTTCTCATCTTTGGTTCATAACAACTCCAATTAGTTAAATTTCTCATAAATTTTTCACCTATAATTGTTGATCTTATTACCTCGTTACTGAATCTATAATATCTTACATTGAAAGATAAAGGAAAACGCTCACGACCTTGATCAATCCCTGAGGGATGCTCCATGCATTTTCTCTGCAATGTTTAGCTTCTTTTCAGGTGGTTGAATGTATATCTAGCATTTGAAGTGGCTCGCGGTGACCTACCGCTGTATCGAGTCAATGCGGCTTATCCTTTCATACAATTCTGGGACAGTCTAGTATCAATTTAACGATCCAGGAGGGGGTGAATGACTTGGTGAGCAATGAGCACGAGACCTAACCATCGACCTTGTGTGGGACACAGAGCACCTCCAATCGCTGCGCTAGATGTGCTTCTATCTTATAATAAAGGTTCAAATATCCAAATTTGAGACTCGACATTGCTGCATCACACCATATAACTGCAATGGCCACTCATTTCTGTACGAGTTCCTATAGACATAATCACTGTAGATGTGTATAGGTGTAAGCATAATGAACCGCTCTATGCATCACATAATTTTTTTGTATGCGTATTGTTCCATGACAAATTTCTTTCTAGTGAAAAATTCATTTCCTCGTCATCACTAAATGTTGCCTTCGCCCTTGACAGCATAATCTCAGAAGATGAGTCAACTTTTTCCACAAACAGAATTACTTGCAAATTTTTGTGCTTTTGCTTCAATATTCTTTGCTTATATATCAACTCCATATGCAGTCGAAAAGGCTAAAGTGCATATAAGAGCTCTCTTGGCCAAAAGAGCCAAATGCAAATATGAGCTATCTAAGTTGGCAGAATCCTGCCCAATCAAACTGGCTCCTGATATAAGGAAAAACTTTTCCTTCGCTGTAATCATAGTTACACGTCTCCTTCGGAGCGCTTGTAGCGCAGTAGTTGAAAGTGCCCTGCAGTGGCACGATGCATCGGTCACTGCCTCGACCCATACTCAGCCTCTCATTATACCCTGCATCCTTTTAGGGTCGGCAAATTATTATTAGAGTTATCTGAGACAGCAGTAATGCCTTGAGACATCGATAAGTCATCGTATTCGTTGGGTGAGTAAAATGAGCATTTAGTTAATTCTGCGATGTTACGAATGGAGCCAAATACATGGCGCTTTTCTCATGGGTTGATCAAATACATACGCTTCTATTCTTTTTACGTATTCTCTTGTTCTTCGAATGTTTTCTTCTTCACCAACGTCTCAGTAAGAAAGCGTAATTGCAGACAGGATAAAGTGATGACTTGCTTTCCGTGAATGAATATAAATGGGCTCTCCAGACACGGTGTATGAGACACGAGATAAATTTGCTCAAAACGGCTTCACGACTTGTTATTATTTTGTGACGGAATGTGATGGTCATTTCGTCTTTTTTCAGTTGGCTCCAAAATTCTTGTAATCTCCTATCCGCATCTTTGAACTTTTAAAAAAACTTCTGGAGGTTTTTGCATCAGGGCAAATATATTTGATTGAACAAGATGAGGCACTAGACTTACACTCTTGAACTTACATGTTGGTGAGCAGTAACAGTTGAATCTGAATTCTTTTCATGTCGAAGTTAATAAGTCATATTGTTTACGATTATTTTCGACAACAGCAAAAGTGCTATGCATTCTAGAACATATTCTATTAGAAGTAATTTTGGTGTCTTGCACAAAAATTTTTATCAACAAATATGTGCATAGTGGTACATTTAAGGTCCATCCTCCTCAATGACTTGGTTGAGGGATTACATCGACTATTATTACAATGGACACCCCAGCAGCATTATCTCGATACTCCTTAGACGCGACAATGTAAATCCTTATTTGGTACGTTACCCCATCATAACAGCTTCTTCGGTATGTTTTCGTCCATAATTATCACTCATTCATTGCTGTGTGTAGTTCAGGCCGACACCACACTCAGTAGAATGAACGGCTTCTCGAAATCAAAGTTTTATCGACACTGGGAAACCATCATGCGAATACGAAATCATAGGTCAGCATGAAGTGCAGCACCTAGATTGGACTAACTCATCTAGAAGTATCTGGAAACGGCAACGAATGTAATTGAGGATTCAGAGTAACCACAGGCTGCAAATTCTGCTCATGTCACAAAATTCGTCTGGTTGCATTTTTGAATCTGTCATGTCTGATTCTGTCATGAAAATAAACAGCAGAATTGAAGAAATAAAGATCATACCTTATATTCTGACTATAGCATCAGCTATATTTTGTTTCAGCTGATGACGATACTTTCCAGATCAGTCCCGTTGGCAAAGGCTTCGACAGTGTAGAGGGCAATGTTTAGACCCCCGAGATGAGTAATCGCATCTTTCAATCCTCTTTAGGTTTAGGAGATTTGCTCGTTTTTCAGCATCTCTGTGACAACATTTCATATCGTATTCTGTCATAAAAAAGAATAGGCAGTAAATGAAAGTCAAAGACTGTGATTTCGACCATAAATTCAGCTTTGCTGTGTTTAACACGTTGTGTACCACAATAATTTTTCGGGTGGCAAGCGGCGTGATGGCGTGGCGAACATGGAGTGTCAGAGCGAACCCGGTATATAGTAAAGCAGTGAGTACTTGTTTCTAGAACTTGCAATAAATCGACCGTCCCGTGCTCCTAAGACTAACCTTCTGAATTCTCTAACTTCCAGGTATCCAGATCTAAATGCTAGTGCTTGGGAGCCAAACGGAATGTTTGTTGATCAAATGTTGAGTTTGAAATCACGAGCATTGCATGTTCGCTCACTCTTAGGCTTTATGGAATGAAAAAAAAGCGAAAAAGCCTTAGATTTTTTGTTAAAGATTAGATGTTGTGCATGACCGCACTAGTGTTCCGTTCGTTTCACTTCACTAAATTTTATGAGATTCCGTTCTTCTATAGACAGGTGTGTTAACACTCGCTTGCATGGCTGTAGTTTGCACATACTCAATCCATGCAGTGTAATTACTGCTGGGATATCGATAGCCTCAATTAGCCTAGGTGAGTTGTTTCGCCTTTCAATCTTTTTTTTTCTTTAGTCACATGAGATGTACATGATTTACGAAAAAGTTGCTCATCAGATGTGATTGGATTCTTATCGATATGGAATTTCGATGTGGATCCGGTTGTCATGGCAACGCTTCTAATGTCCATAGGAATGAGCGTTGATTTCATTGCTCATGTGGCATATCATTGAAAGGTTTCTGTTGTCTATCACATTTACGTGGATTTACATTAGCTTTTAGAATATGCTAAACGTTTGCCAGTCAAACCGCGCCGATAACAACATGTAAAGTAGTCAGTTAATGCTTTATGGTCAGCTGGCAGTTCGAAAAGATGTTCGTGATATTTGTGTTGTAAAAATACCAGTCCGTGGTCCACAGCAGTAGCTTGAATATACACTGAGATCCGTTGGTTGGACTGTGTTACAGGCCGCTATTTCTACAGTCTGTTGCACTCATCCTCTAGAATTCTTAGCGGTGAGTTAAGGTTCCTGAAAAGATTGAAATCTGAGTGCAAAATGTGCTCTGATAATAATTTGATTTACTCTGTTGGAATTCCCTTCTTAACGCTTCACTATCCTATGATAACTCGAAGTCATTCCTGCACGTGAAACTTCAATTAAGATGAAGTTCGAAATTCCACGATCATTCCCAGACAATACCAAGCGAGTGCAACAGATTCTACAATTACGTCCGGGTGAGAACCTGTTCGCAAGGTGACAAACCTTCCTTTAATCCATAAAATCCAGGGATTGTCCGAAGTACCAACTTGGGGAAGCTCTAGTAAAATCAGTAGCAATATCTTTTCATTCGGCTGCTTTTATAGACTTCGCTCAAAAAAATAATCCGATAATTTGATAACACTTTTTAAACCTTTTATAAGGTCTGATATGGCACTTATACAAAGCTGAACAGGCCTATTTTGCCTTTCCAGACTCATCAGTAGTAGAGTTCCTTTCGGCCCAGCCGATCTTAAGGGGAAATACCCTTACTTACGAGAAATCGAAGCCGAATAACAAATCACCTCAACTTAGGTGACGAAATTCAGTACCTTACATGCCTAGTACTGTATAAGTGCAATACTAGACCTTATGAAAGGACAATGTTACTAACATTATTAAAAGGAGTGCGACTGTATCCTTGAGAAGTTGAGCGCCCGGGAAAGCTTAAGCTTGCCTATTAAATCGGACGCAAAACAATGTACGCGAGCAGGGGTCAAACTACGATCTTGGGCTTATAAGACCCACGCTCTAAACGACCGAGCTATGACGGCCGTTGCTCTTACACCTACAGAAAGGATAATGTTACTAATAACATGAAAGGGAATGCGACTGTATCCTTATGAAGTTGAGCGCCTGGGAAAGCTTAAGTTTGCCTATTAGCAATTCAAAAGTTCAACTTTCTATAAACCTTGGTATAATTAATTGTTATATGAAGATCGAGAAAACATCTTGATTAGCTGACGCGAGATTGGTAAATTAGTAGCAGAAGTCGGCTGACGTTTCGGCGACCCGCCTTGTTCAGAGCCTGAGCGTATGTAATATTAGTCTATTTGAATTATTCGGATGGTCTTATTTAAATGCTGCCTAGGTCAAGTTAGGAGATCAAACGAAGAAATGGCGCGAGATCTCGTGTGATGGTGACGCACTCGTCCTTCCGGCTCATTTCGGGATTTTGGGCATTTATCCAAAATGCCTCAAGAGTCTTGCGCGTGGATGTTTTTGACTCCTGCGCTAGAATTGAAACCATCGACTGATGCTGATGGACCAGTGTCATTGTACACTATGCCATCACCACATACCACATACGCCTCCCTCCTTGCTACAATGCAGGGCTCAATGTGGGGCGGGGGTCATTGACGAGGAGGACGAACCTCCGATACACCGGTGTATGGCCCTGCCGTACCGACCTCGTTTAGGCTAAAAACATTCTTTTTATTTTGGAATTTTCTATGCATTTTAACCATTAAGTGACACATTGTGGGTACTTGAGGTAACTGATTGCCGGATATATGGGACGTAAATTGTATTGTAACAAATCAATTATCCGTGACACACCACTGTTTTGTGAGCTTCTCTTCAATAGCAAGTTCTGTTATATGAGAGCCAAGGTGTTATTTGGGTGCAAAAAGTGTGCAGACAAAACAGTATAAAAGACGACTCATACAGCAGCGGTTAGCACGCACACTCGAGAAAGATAACGCGGGTTGAACTACTGCCCAAGGTCTGAAGCTCCCCATATGTCTCAACATTGCTGAGTTCTCAAAAAATCAACAACGTCATTCACTTTCAACAATCTTTCCCTTGTCTGCGAAAGAGAATAAAACCTTATTCAATGTGTGATATTTTTCAGCCATATTTATATCAAAAAGATGCATGATGATGATCGGCGCTTTCTGATGGTTGGGCCTCATTGAGCAGGGTAAAAGGAAGATACTATAGAGGACCTAACATTTTATCGTGTCGTCAAACACCAATCATATTTATCAGATACTTCTTTGCATGCGAAGAACAACGGTGCGCCGTACGTAGATGTGTTAGACGACTCTATGCGGAAACGGGTTTTCCTCGATGAGTAAAAGAATATTGTTAACAAAAAAACTATGCATTACTGACCGACGTTTCGGCGTTATCTCTGTTTTCAGAATCTAGAAAAATCAATAGATACAGAATGCACCCAGTCAAGCTTTTTCGTACACTCAGAGGAAAAAAGCTTGCCGCACATTTTTTTGTCGTTTTCGGCTCTCTAAATGATTTCTGAAACTTTATCTGTTGATTTTAAAACAGTTCCATCTTGAGTGCAAATCTGGTCAAGAGGAAAACTCATCCTAATCAGACGTGCTTAAAAATTCCGATTGCCTTTCTACGCACGTCATCGACCAGAAACCACGGAAGGAAGAAGTGAAGGCCCAATGAAATCAGGGGAATGTGGTTCTAAATTAAACGGAATGCAGAATGTTTTTTCTGTTTCATCTAATGATCCCTTTTACCAGCTGTTCAGAAATAGCAATGATCGAAAGCTCCGTAGCATTACTCAGGAAAGCACGGTAGAGGAGAATTTGCTGCGATAATGTAGAGAAGAAGACAACCGTGGGTACTAAACCCTAAATTGTTAAAAAAAGGCGCCACGACTGACCAACGGGCTCGGTGGTTCGTTTCTGTACAAAAGGCCTAAAAGGAGAATGTGCTTTGCAATGAATCCCTACTGAAAGAAAGACTCACTGGTCTACTCATGCACTCATGGAGGACGAGTGGAAGTTTCACAGATGCCCGCTCGTGTCACTAGACCTTCAACGGGATGACAGGTGATACAGGTGAATTAAGAAAAATTCAAATGCCTAGTGTAGGACTCAAGTTTATCGGAATCTGGTCTAAATGTTGTAGTATAGGTATCTAATAACATTTTCTGGATGATGACAATGCCAAGAGTTGGAGATAGTATATTAGAAACTATCTACTCTACCCTACAGACTACTCAGATGTCTGGAAGCCGAGTCGTATCGAATAGATGCCAGTAGATTTAGAACTAAATATGGAAAATATTATGCTTGAACTGCTTCACTGGTGACCAGAGAAAGCATCTGAACTGCAAAGATAGACATACTGTTTTGAGTTGTTCTTTCAGATAAGTTCGTATAGATTATTTCATATACCGCTTCTTTTTTGACGTCTTGTCATCACGATTCATCTTGCATGCCCCAGCATTTGTTTAGATACGGTTTCTCATATTCATCCTCTTCAAAGGTCACTTAATCTTTCATAGTGGAGTCCGCCCAACTACTGATTAAAGAATTCACCCGCTTCATGAATGTACTAGAATGATTGTTGAGTCGATTCTCCTTATAATTTTGGAGATAACCGAGCTAAAGTGTTCCCACGTGGACTGCTACAGCTGTTGGGGTAGGGGGTCGAGGCTGCACTATCTACAATGAGACTACATCACTAAGCAATCCCATATTTTGTACATGATGCTTAAAATGTGTTTGATTAGAAAATTGGACGATGTAGAAAAAATTTTCTGTAGTATATAGTCTAGAACACCGATAAACCGATCTCATACTATCTGGATGAGCGATTTTTATCGTCACGTGTAAGAGACATAGTGTTCTAGGAAGTTGGTTCGCCAGGCTCATACACCCCGGTGTTTCGGAGGTTTCGGTCTCCTCGTCAGTGACCACCGCCCCACAATAAGCTTTGCATTGTAGCAAGGAGGGAGGCGCATGTGGTTATGGCATAGTGTACAATGACACTGGTCCGTCACCACTTTCAGTCGATGGATTTCGGCCGGTAGACCTAAATTAATCCATAAGATCGACAGTTTTTAGAACCTCGTACTAAACATTCGAAATAATTCCAAAAAAAGCTGGCTCTTTGCTACAATGCAGGGCTTAATGTGGGGCGGGGGTCACTGACGAGGAGGTCGAAACCTCCGAAACACCGGTGTATGACCCTGGCGTACCAACCTCGTTTAGGCTTGAAACATTCTTTTTTTTGGAATTGTTTTGAATGCTTATCACGAGGTTTCAAAAACAGTCGATCTTATGGATTTATTCCAGGAAGTTTTGGAAGACATAGAAAGCAGAAAGTTCACGGCTCAATGGACATTACGAGTTTCACATTGCTCACGATAAACGGAACGAATAACTGAGTGCACTTAAATTACTGAGAAGCAAAATGAGTGAGAATCAGTCACGCTCGATTCTGTTTTTCCAGATTTATGTTGGAGATCAATGTAAGGAAGACGGCCGACGCTGCTTTTGGGCAGGCACTACGACCGATCGGACTATGATTCATGGCTTAAGCATTTTGAAGAAAGCGACACAACTTGTCCCAGTCAACCATATTATGGGCGGCCCATCATCATTGGCGATGACGATCTGCGCTATAAAGGTGTATAAGGATGTTAGAATAAGGGATGTCGAGGAGGTATGTAAATGCGGCCGTAGCACCATTGCTCGCCATCTAATTGAATTGGGATATCGCATAATAGTGTATCGACGGACACCTCATGTACCTGCCGACCATGACCGCGCTCTATGCATGACCTTGTGCGATAGTTCTCCTATGACCATATAGAAAAGTCTTTCCAAGGTCGATCATTGGAAATAGGTTCTTAGTCTATAATGAAAGTAATTCATGACACGCCTAGTGGCTGCTTCGCGGTGAAGACCCGCTAGCTTGATCGAAATGAAAGAGAAATGGCACGGCATGATGCTCTGGAAATACCTCGACAGCAAGCATGCAGTCAGTGCTAACATCTACAGGGAAAGGGCTATGGAAATAGGTAGCAGTATAGCCAGAGAAGCGCCCACAACGTCAATGTTGCCATTCTACAGAATAAGGTTTGAGCTCACACTGCAAAATGGACTTTAAGACAAATCGAACAGTACTAACCACATAATTGAGATTCGTCGATGAATAAACTGATAGAACAGAAAAGTGTGCGATATCTCCTTACGGCTAAAAAAAACAGTTGATCATGATATATCCCTTGAAACTTTATCAAGGGAGGAAAAAAATAAACATTAGAGATAGAAAATAGCAGCGCACGTAAAGCAAAGCAAAAAATTAGGTGTCTCGGAAAATTTCCTAGACGCATGAATTACTACTCTTGAGCAAAGAAAGCAGAACACGTTCATAGCTTATGCGATATGATCGTAAAAACATCATAATATAACTCCTAGTAGTTGCCTCTGTGTCGAACCTCGAAGATATGAATTATTGTTTATCGTTATAATAATAGTAGAATCCTAGCGATACAGGAATACAAAGATGGATTACAACAGTATACATGACGAGAACAGTTTCCAAAATTTGTACAAAAGCTGAAGTTCAGCTTTGGGGCGCGTTCAAATCCTAACTTACGGTGAAATTAAAGTTAAGGACGGTGGTTCTAGGTAAGACTACAGAACATACAATCATGATACATTCACGTGAAAAGAGTAGTTGGCAACATAATTCCAGTTATGTGACAAATCTAAAAGTACAACGAAGGGTCAACTGACTTCCTAGGTACGAAATCACAATGTATGATTCAAGTATGACAGTACAAGTCTGAGTGAATTAAAACTGAGAAATGATAGACAATATTCGTTATATTATGGTTAGTATTATCCACATCTACCTATGAACAATTAACCGCATTCTATGTACATTGCGATACAGTCCAGGGAAGAAAATATTCAACTTTAGCTATGATTTTAGCTGAGATAATGTAAATTAAAGTAGCTAAAACAACTGATGCATTTCAGACGGCCTATTACACTAATGCTACAATAGACGATTCTATTCGATCCTCAGTTTCCATGACGAATTGAACGTCGCTGCCGTTTTTGCTTTACTACGTCAGCAGTATAAGGCTTCTGGAAACAATATATCTTTGAAAAGTTCGATGTCGAATCACGTGCAGGACGCATATATATATATATATATATATATATATATATATATATATATCGGAAAAAAATACAGGGTGAGGTAGAACATTTCCAAGAATTCTATGTCATCGCTACGCTCCGGTGGATTCTGTGTTACAGTAGTGTCCGAAGAATTTGTCTGCGAGGCCTGTGGCGTCATGCTCGGAGCATGTACGGAGTCAGTGATTTTGAGGATGTCATGAATAGCACATGTGCTAAGCTCCATGCATCCTTACATTATTTCTTTACTGATCGGGACAATTTTATTGAATTCTTTATTCCTTTTTTTGTCAGAATTTGTTTTATTCATTTCTCTTTTTCGTATATTCCTATAAGAACTGGATAATGATCAAAAACACGGTCTCAGGCGGGAATCGAACCTGCGTTTCATCCTATCCGGGAACGCGTGTTCTACCATTACGCCACCGTGACACATTTGCGCCACCACTCATTCTTCAGCATCTCTATTCAATGATTAAGACACAACGATCATTGATTTAGACAAGATTGGAACTTGCGAGTCGAATCTCCTTCTATCATGCATTGGAAATGACAACAATGAGAAGTTGTTTGGTAATCCACGTCGCCTATTTTGTCCACCTATATAAACTGAATGTGATCAGATATTTAATTCAAAGTAAATGCTGAGTAAGTTCAAAAGACGGCTCTTCAGTTCTACAAATCTGATTAAAAAGGTCCATAAAAAACGACGGTTTAGTGGTTGGGTCCCTCAAGAAACGTCATACTCTACGATTAGGCGTACAACACGAGTGATTTTGTCAAGAGCACAACCTCAGTAGATATCAAGATAGGTGGTTATTTGCATCACCTTTAAACTCAAATAATTGCTCCTTCGCATTCCTTATAATACAAATATATGCTCATTAGAATGATAAACGAGTTTAGAAGCTGAACATCTTAATGTTAAACGAGTTGATCGGTCTATTTCACCACAACGCAGCTTTCCATACACAAGATTTATTAGCGTAACAGAAGTGTGCTACAGGTGCTTGATTTGCAATACCCATGCTCACGTAGATTTCGAGTACATTTGTAACATTAGAAGGAAACAATAACGCCCAGTATTTCGATTCAAAACTGCCAAATAATGCAATTTCTTGCAGCACAAAGTCTTTTTTAACGAAAAAATGATTCCATTAGTATGAACCATACCTTAGTGTAATCAACGTCTCCACGGCATTTGAACCTCCCAGAGACGTTCTTGGTGAGCTTATACGAGGTTTTGTTGAGCCAGTACAATCTTGGCTGACGCAGTCCCGGCTGCTTTCGCATTTACAAACTCTGTAAAGATAGATCTGACATGTTATTCTCTTAATATAGCACTTCCCTCTTTGACAAAAAAATCTAATAGGAAAAATCGAGAAAACTTATCTTGATTAGCTAACGCAAGGCTCGTAACCTGACATGACGTTGTTTCGTAAACATTTGAACAAAAAGAATTCGTGCCACAATTTGGAACAATTATCACAAATCACACTTATGACGACATTTCAATAGCCGTCAAATGCCTCAAGAATACAATTGTAGATTTCTACCTCTTGATTTTACGCTACACCTCTTTGATACACTCTGACTGTGGAATGCATTTGATTACCAAGATTTCGAAAAAATTGCTCATAATCAAAGTCTAATAGGGATTTCACAACCACATATAACGATAGTGTAAATGAATGATTACATAAATGAACGCATCAATGAGAAAGACGAAAACAACTCATAAGATGTAATTGACTGAGCGCACTTATAATAAGGTGTGGGTGCGAATCCAATCAGTTTGGTTAGATTAAACCCTTCTTCTGCCTGTTGTGACGTTTTCGACGAGTTCTGCCTTTCCTTGATCTGCGACTTTTTAGCGAATTCTGCCACTCAGCTGGAAGGCTCGTACTGTCTTTTGGTCCTCGACAACTGCTGGTCTCTTACGATTCCGACACCCCTGGAGAACTGAGATCTATACAACAACATAGAGTAATTATAAATCTCACGCTCAATATATGAACACCTGTCTACTCATTTGTATGGATATAAAAGGAGATTTCTTGAGATTTCCATATTTTTTCTGTTATTTAAGTACCGTTGTGATGTTATCAATACACATCTAAGAATGTTGAATGGTGCACAAAACATTCTAGCCTAGGTGGGATGTGAACCCGCGTTTCACCCATATCGGGCGCGTGTTCTACTACTACATCAGTGAGACCACAGCTGCATTACCACTATTACTTCGATATGGACTATCGCAGCTTTCAATGAACAGCTTTCAATGGGATTGGTCGGAAACCCAGATTCACATAACGCCTGTGATCGAAAGCTTTGCATTCCAATCAACTTTCTTAGAGGTATATTTCTTGATTACCTTTGATGGCTTCAGTGATTTATCAGCATTTAGTTGACAGCTCAAATTGATATCTAACTATTGTCCTCTATTTTGTCCTTCGCATTCTGCTCGACCTTGATATTTTCTCGACAAATTGTTCGTTTATGCACTATGTAGGACATGATGGTGCGAAATATTTCTTCACATGTTCTGAATAGAACAAAAAGAATGATGTATTGGTATAAAAAGTCGTGCTGAAACCGCTACGCGCTTACTGTACTCCAGTGGTAAACATTCCAAGTCTAACATTTGTTACTCTTGTGACGTGATTTCTGAGAAGTATCGTAGGTAAGGCTCCGCGTCTGACATATGGAAAAACCTGTAAAAATAGCAATACAGGAATAGCTGCAAAATACGTCAGCAGTGGAAAGCAATGTAACTAAACTCAAAGGCCCTTTATTCTCAGCGCTTGGAAACTTGCCACCATCGTGAAAGAGAGCATGATTCTCAGCATTCCAGGATACTAACGCAACACTGCGTCCATCCTGCTGGAATTTCACGCCAAAATTTTAAATTCTGACAGCCGGTGAAAACAATGTTACTTATATTCACTTATACATTTTGCTACTCGACACTTGAATGCGTCGCTTTCACATAGTCAGGAGAACAAAGATTCTTTAGAAAAAAACATCATTCAAATGCGAAGAAAACGCGAACATCTATTATTTTCTAGAAATCGAAGTATTTGTTGTGAATCGAAGCAGAGAAAATTCCTGGGTTCTGAGAGTGCTTAGGCGGCTGACGCGCAGTGGTTAGAGGTGTTCCTCGATGCATACTGTCGCAGATTCAATTTCTCGCCCATCAATAACTAGATTGTTATAATTCTCAGTTGGTGGAATGGATGTACATGGTTCAAGGCTTGCCTGGTCGAGTAGAAAGACTGAACTGTCATATATTGAGACATGCTATGCTACTGCAATCGCAAAGTGTAAATCCCAGTTCCCATACGAATTGTAACGAGTAATTCCCCAACTGGATCGTATATTACTGATAGAGAGAGAGACAGAGTGAGAGAGAGAGTAAGAGAGAGAGAACAGCGGAAGAGAGAGAAAAGGAAATAAAACAAGAGTGAAAAAAGTGCACTGTATAACATGCATTTCGTTCATAGAGGTCTTAATACAAAGCTTTCTTCTATAGCACACTCTTCAATATCACAACTTAACCCTTTGAGGACAACGCTGATAGACAGGCGGCGCCGTGCCGTCACTTGCACGGCAGTACGACAGGCGGCTAGACAAGCTGCTCCGCATGTCTCTGCATGAGTGTCTGCCTGTCTGCCTATTTCCCCGAGACAGGACGCCGCCATCACAGCAGCTGAGTGAGATTTGATTGCGAGCGGTAAGCATCAAAACGACTCTCATGGTCGTTAAAGGATTATTTGATTGTTTTTTGAACCTCGCTATACATTCAATACAGTCTGAGAGAAAAATTTACGATGTCAGTGGCTTACGCACATTTCGTCAATTTTCGGCACCTGGGAGCCACATGCCCATTGAAAAAATGGTGAAAATCACAATATCACTTAGTTTTGACCAAACATGTTTTACCACCCAGGCTACCAGAAGTGGTGGCTAGTGAGGCATGGGCTCTAATGAGGCGGATGAGACTGCCAACACGAACATAGGCCACTGGCATATCAACCTCGAAAGGCCAAGAACTTTCGCTTGAACACTCTTCACTGTCATTTGAAGTTTTGTTCCACACGAAATAGATTGATCACTAAGGGACGACGTGCACACCTCAGGTACACGATTGTTCGAAGGCCTTTCTCGTTACAGAAAGTTTTCTCTTGAACACTTGGAAATCATTTATAAGCATAACTTTCTGCGATTCCAAAAACCTTCTAAGTTCCTGAAAAACGGCTTTTTATTACGTTCTAGCAGGGTAAATGAAAATATTCTTCACACTCAATTTTATTTAATTGCCCCGCTGGGGCCGCTAACCTGATCCTTGTACAAAAATAAGCTGTCAACCCCTATTAGCATATGTATCGCCTGTATGCAAGAACGCAACTCTAAAACAGATCTTCTACAGCTAGACATCTCTAATCGAGGTTTATGTGGAGATATTTCTGATATGTAACTCGAGTGAGTGTAGGAAGAGCGCGTGTTCATTATTGCGCATGATGCGTTACTTCCCCTATCAGCACCCATATTCGAAAAAAAGGATTTTTAGATCTCTTTAGGCATTCTAGTAGTCATTCGATAGCTTAGGTCTCGGAAATTTGAAAGACTTACTTCATTTTTGAAAGGTTTCCGTATTACACTGTAACAGGGAAAAGAATATGTTATATAACACGTGAGCACCTTTAAATTAGCAACGCTTTTCCACAGAAAATTCAGAAGTTCTTCGACACCACAAATCTCGGCAAATTTAACATAAAGGTTTAAAGATGTGCTAGGTTTTTGAGAAAGTCTTCTTAGTGCGTCATCACAGCTAATATTGAGCTTTACACTAGGCGCGCACCGGAGGCCATATGTAAATTGCGCTTCGCGACCGACACGGTGCCGAGTGCAAAACTCAATGATCTTTTAGCTGTAGCAACACAATAAAACGTCCTTCTCAAAAACCAAGCTTATCATTGAGCATTCGCTGAACAGACAATTTTCATAGGAGCATCTATGAATACTCGAAAGTTTAAGTCTCTGCCTACAACTATACGTCGTCGGTTTTCTGAAACACCCTTTTATAACCCTGTAGCATCCAGAAAAAAAATCGCTGTTTATGCATAATGCGGTAGATCACTGCTGAGTTACGCAAAACATCAGGTGATTATCTTGTTGATAAGTTGTTGCTGTGTCTCGTCTTCACATTTTACTCAGCTACGAACCTTTTCGGCGACTTTGCTTACCGGCCAACTCACGAAGTAGCGGAACGGAGCCAGGGCGGAACGACCGATCGCGTTTAGAATTTTGTTATTCATTTTGGAATTTTCCAGCACATCGACAGCATCCTCAGATTGAAACACAGATTCTGATGCTACGGAAAATTGCCTGTACGCTAATATGCTTTTCGTATTTCCAGCGACTTAAATACGTACTAAAAGTGCAGACGAAACGCGAACGAGAAAGTAAATTTTTTTCTATATGCTACAGCGACATGAAAAGGTGATCTAAAAAACCAGCAACGCATAGTTGTAGCTAGAGATTTAAGATTGTTAATGATTACTAACACTTCCAAGAAAAGATTCTGAGCAACGAATGAGTTCAACTTGGAAATTGGTTGCCGTCTAACATATAAGTACCGAAAATTTTACTTCACATTGATAACATAATATATAAACCATTTAAAAATAAAACACACCGTTCAGATTCTCGATATTCAAGCAGTCAAAAGATTACTGAAGCCTCAAAAAGGAACAAAAAATACTTTATTTGAAGATGGGCGCGGACAGAAGAGAAGCACCGAGAATACTTCTCTGAAGTGACATATTTCTGACCAGTAGTTTGGATAGTACCCATGTTCTAGGACTTTTATGCAAACACGGCCGTCCCTTACCGCTCAGAAGTTTTCCGCTGTCCATGAGTACTCAACCTTTTCCCGCTTACGGCAACCCTGAATAACTGAAAAAAAACGAATGATTGATTTAACTTAGCTACACTGAGAGTTGTCGATGAACTAGTATCGAATACAGCATCCATTACCAATCTTGTAGTAAACTACTCATTGTTTTCAATTTTCACTCACATGATGGCTCTTGGATCTTGCATATAATATGGTAGATCAAAAGTAGGGTTTTTTTATTGTGATATCCTCCATACAATTCAATACAATCGGTTAATTTTCACACTCTGCACAATTTCGTAATATACCAACCTTTTTCTCTAGACAAGACGCATATATCTAAACCAGAATCATATGAACGAAGAGAGGAAATCTTCTTCTACTAAAGATATACGAGAATTTTAGAATTTTCGTAAAACGGCGAAGTTAACCTTGATTAAGTAACGAAAATAGCGGATTTTGCTCGGCGCGCATCGATTCTATGACCGTCCCTAACGGGTTAAGGATGAAGCTCTCGTAGTGGACCATTCCCCGAGCAAGGATGTTCCATGCACTGACCTTCAAATTGTAGCTTCTTCGTTTAGGTGATTAGAGGCAGATCCAGAATATACAATGATGGATTTGATTATATCCAGTGTGCGATATCCAGTGGTCCCGCACTCTTCCGATAACATTTTCACCAACCTCAAAGGGATGGAAGGCTTTGTGAGCCATGAGCGTAAGACCGAACTCGATCTTGTCTGCGACGCGAAGCAGCTCCAACTACTGCGCCACATGCGTTTGTTCCACAAAAGCGAAAGACAAGTGAAAATCTTCCTATTTCCACCAGCATTTTAGGGAATTTGGTTGATGATAATAGAACTCTACAGTACAATTTCTCTGTTATTTCATTCAATTCGTTAATAATGAATCAGAAATTGAATAGATCGGTCTTAAAAAAGGAGATTCAAATACATGCATTACAAGTAGTCAAAGCAGCTAGTAAGCAAGTAGTAAGCACTGAATTGCAAAACACTTTCAATCGTTGATAGCACTACAGTTGCATGGTGGATTGCATTTACACCAAGAAAGCAGCATATATTTCTCTACCTTAACACTTCAAATTGCTCACAGCACTACATTTGTTTGGCGCAATGGACATACACCAAGATAACAGGGTGCTTCTTCTCACCCGCACCCATTTCCAGCCTCTCAAAAAAAGCGCGTTTTTTGCTCGTTTTACAGAGCTTTAGTATCCATTGGATAGCCTACATCTCAAAATTTTCAAGAACGTGCTTGGATTTTTGATAAGAAACTTGCTCTGACCTCTAGCAGTACAACAAATATGTTTCACACCAGAGCGGCTTTCGCTGGACACGGCTTTTCTTTCAAATTTCTACAGCCATTCGGTAGCACAAATTCGACAATTTTATTGATATGCTTGTTTTCAAAAAAAAAACCTTTCAATGGACCGACATAGCCAAGAAAGATTGAGTTTCGCAGTCGCTGCGCATTTCCTGTCGGCGACGGGTGCGTGTGTTTCGAAAGAGAGATGACAAGATGTCAGTGTTGCAAAATTCCATGCACGTACTGAAGCAAGGAATGAGCATGGAAATTGTGGAAATTATACTATCGAATTTGATTTTCTTCGGTTACAAGGTGACAAGATGAAAAAATCACTGTAAACGCTGGACAAGAACTTTTCATAGGAATGATAACAATCATTCGGAAGCTCAAATCTTTGACTAGAGCACTGCCTGCCGGTTTTCGAAAACAACATTTTATAGCGCAGCAAATATCAAAATAAAATATAGTTGCACACGCGCATATTTGCTGCCGGCCAGAGCTCTTTTTCTAGGCTATTAGTAATGATTCAATTGCGTAGGTTTTATTGATTCCAATGCTTTGCTTGCTTTCTGAAAAGACGGTTTCTCTGTAGTGCAATAGGGAAAATAACTGTGTAAACGCATGACCTGGTCATTGGTTAACTCAATGGCCGTTGGGAGAGCAGGCAAGGTGAGCTAACTCGATGAGCGATCGATTTTCAATGTAGTATCTGAATGCTTTTGAGTCAATGTTATGAGCAATGCAGAAGTTCTGGCCTCCTGAATTCGATCAAAGTTATTATAATGATGGCTGATTTGTCCGTTTTCATGGCAAAATAAAAAATTTGAAGTCTCTTTGTAACAGAGTAACATATTTGATTGGAATTTACTTTCAAAGCGTAGAAGCAGGTCCTAATTAAATAGTAAAGATAATATTTTCACAAAACCGGTCGAATCAATCATCAGCGCCAGCCCACTTTGAAGCCTCATCTAACGGCCCATGAATTGGCGAAAGACCATTTGCACGCGAATGCGAATTCATTGTCATTTTCTCTGCTACACTGCAGAAAAACGTTTTTCCAGAAAATAAGCAGAGCACTGGAATCGTTGAAACTTACGCTATCGAATGATTACTAATAGTCTAAAGAAAGAGCCCTATCTAGCAAGAAATATGCGCGAGAAGCACAATTTTGTTCAAGATGTTACAGAGTAATAAGAGAGTTATTTCTAAAACCTGCTAAGTACAGCTCTAGCGACAGATTCATGCTCTGGAATAGTTGAACGAGATCGAATATTCGTCTTTTCTCCTCATAACCATAAAAAAACTATCAAATGATTTCTGTGAGTCTGAGGAGGAAGATTTGTTCAATAAAAAATGCTTGAACGTGAAGCATACATTCATTTCCACTGCTACAGCGCAATAAGCAAGACATTTTCAAGAATATGCGCCGTTGAAATTCCTGAGATTTAATCCATCAAATGGCTACAGAAGATCTTTGAAAAAGCTAAAAAGGCGTTTATACCAAGGGGCTGAAAATTGGTGCAGATGGGTGAAAATGCGGAAAATAGTAGCACACGCACCGCGGAGATGAAATATGGGGAACACGCGAAGCGATAAAGGAAAGCACTTTCTATAACTGTCATTCTCCCAACTACTCAAAAGCTCTAACTAGCAAAAAAAATCGTCTATATAGGTGAAATAAGAGGTGGTAGCGCAGTGCTTAGTGATGCTGTGAATCAGGAAGCAAGACGATGATTAAGGGGTAGATTCAATCCCCTCTACAACGCCGTCTTGGAACGATTCAACGATGTCACAAAAAAGGCGTTACGTTAGCCATTCCCAGTCTTGCAAAGAGATTCACGTTGTTGACATTTCTACGACATTCATAAAATCGACAGACTCAAGCCGCAGCCGAAGCAATACGTGAGGTGTTTGAAGGTCTTACATGGGCTACAAATGCAATGAAGAATTCAAATGCGAGGAGCGCTAAGATGCAAACGATATCTTGTAATAATGAGTCTATGAAAGAGAAATAAGGGAAATCTCGACATCAAGCTGAGGGTATTATCTTTCTTCACCCTTGCTCCTACATCCTAGCTCCTTCTTCATCGTCTGCAAGGTGAGACTGCTTGCTAGATTAGTCTTCCACTACGTATGGTGAAAATTTCACCAGCGTCGGAGTGTACGTAAAATCGCATGCAACCTTAAACAGTTACGGTGAACCTTGCTAGCCGTGTAGATGAGTCTATGGATGTCTTAACGTGGTTTTTCATCCTGATATTGAGCTTCCCATCGAACACCAAAAGTTGCAAGCATATACTGCAAATCGATTCGGTAACTCACGACTCTCTCCAGAAGTTTAGCAACTCATACGCATTCGTTGCTAATTTCTTTGCTACTTCATTTATATTAGTGACAACATAGTACAATAGTCTGCTTAGGCAAGCTTAAAAGATGTATGGAAGAGTACGACGATGGGGTCCTGCGCGCAGAATAACACGATACGTTAGATGCGCAGGCGGCGAGCCAACAGCTGACGACGGTTAAGTATGTCAGACCAGTCTACTGCATCGCTTGGCTATCTCTTCTATTTCCTCGTCCTTTCTTCTTTCCATATGGCCTAGTTGTTTTTGATTTAACGTTAATTGCGACCTATTGTAGCTGCGGAAGACATGGTTTTGATGACTATTCAGACCCATATCCCATAGAACATGGGGTTGTTCACCCTTTGTTTTATGGCTATTGATTACTTGACGTTCACCGACAATTGTAACTGCAAACTTGTGCCATGGAAAAGAGCAGTATAGAGAGGGTCAAGGTCGATTCACCCCAGAGCACAGGTACAGGCTCTTGAAATTGCTCTTGACCATACTATGCTGTCACAGTCATGATTTGTATAATATACACAAGTCATCAACCCTGCAGACCACCTCGAGGTTTCGTCTCGCGAGGCGACCATGGTTATTCCCAAGCCACCGTCTCCTGATCGATTTTGCAAGCATTAGACTTATGATCAATTCTTCTCATAAATTTATTCGTTGCTTTATGGCTTCCGCTCTCATAAGTCCGACATTGCTTGCCAACATATCACTGTTGTGAAATTAAGTGAGGATCGATAGGACCTTGATAGTTATCTATCCATTGTTGTGTTACGTAATCTACCATCGATTCGCTATTGTATACTGTTGATGGGTATTGATGCATAGCTATGTAATTATTCTTTCATTTTATTTGAGCCAACATGTCATTACTAAGGGCTCTTGTACAGTCCGACACACGTGTTTCGTCCTTCAGACTCGTCAGTCGGGCAGAACCCGTCGTCTATCGATCTGGTTATCAGATTTTAATCTTTTATCAAAAAAATTGAAAGACGACGGATTCTGTCCGACTGACGAGTCTGTAAGGACAAATCTCGTGTATCGGGCTGTACAAGAGCCCTTACCAGATCACATGACATGTTGGCGGAAACAAAATGAAAGGATCTGTTGAAATTTGAGTGTGGTCTTAATAAAACATTCGAGATAAAGGTATGTATTTAATGTTTATTATAGGTGTTTTTTCATGCTGTAAATAGAAATAATCCGCATCGCAGGCACTCTATTCCACACACCTACAGTGAACACTACAACTGAAGCGAATATTCGATATTCGAGTCACTACAGCTTTGGGGCATCGACTTTCACCAATGAACTACTATTCATTACAAAAACTGCCTTGATTGCTCAGTTTTTACATAGTCAGGAAGATTCCATACAACTGAGAGGACTAGCAACCGGGTACCACCGACTGGCGCAATGTCTTGCTATTGCATTCATGTCTGAGGCGGAAACTGCAATGATTGATCTACAGTCTTTGCTGTCGTTACATAAGACTAATATGTCATCTGCCACACTCAATAGGAGATGGACGGATGTTTTGAGTTGTTATGTGAGCAGTTAAAGCACATAAATATCTATGAGGAGAGAAAATCTAAAGCAGATGGACTACCTGTCTTCAACGTTTAAGTTAACCTGTTCGAAAATGTTTACTGCACAAAGTGGTATCAAAGGCCAAAGAGTAAACCATATACTCTTTTCACCTCTACACTCACCCAACATGCACAAAACGGTAACCTGTGATAAAAAATAGGTGCTTTTCTCTTTCCGCAACCATTTTTTCCCTTGGCAAAAAACGACTTTTTTTGCTTTTTTCCCGTGTTTTAGTTGTCGCTCGATAGTTTGAATTTTATTATCTCCAGAGGGACCTGATAATAGAACTGTGAAAGTATAAATGAAATTACGTCCAAAAATCAAGTATTTTTTCTGGATGGAGCGTATTTGGAACTTCTAGTTATTATTAGGTAGCTCAGATCTCGAAAGTTTCAATGTAGTGCAAGGTTTGATCATAAGAATTCTTTTCCCCCACTAAGGGTGAAAGTAAAACTGCGTCTCACACGTGGCACGCATTCGTTGCTTCGCTGAGTGGATGAGATGCAATATAGGAATCAAGCCATTGCGTTCCCCGAAACACAACACACACACCCACTGCCAAAAAGAAATGCGCATCGAGTGCGAAACACCAATTTCTTTCGGCTACAAGAACGCAACAGGAAGTTCCATTTGAAAACCAAGCAAACCATTGAGATTGTCAAGAGTTGTACTACCAAGTACTCAATGATTGTCCGGAAAAAAACTGCGTTCAGCGAAAACTGCGCGAATGTCAAAAATAGTTTTACTGCTATTGCTAGAGTAAAAAGGCAGTCTTTTTTTCAAAAATTGAGTACACCATTGAAATATCCAAGATTTACTTCAATTTGAGTAACCTACAATAATTAATTTCCGAAGCTATCGAATGACTAGAAACCTACGGAAAAGAGCAAAAGAGGAGTTGCTCCCAAAGAGCTGAAAATGGTTGCGGATAGCGTAGACAAATAGAAACACAGACGGATAGATACACTACTAGAACTGTACAGCAAAATCCTTGAAGACCTTCATGAAAGATGAGTTCGAGTAAACTGAACGGATTCTGGAAACGCTGGCATATGCATAACAAATGTGATGATTGATCATAGAAAAAAACGGTTATACTACTGTATATTCAACGACGATTAGTCTTGATACGAAATTGTACTATCGATCATTGGTGCGTTTTCGATCACACTCATGCCTGTCTGTGATTAAAAACGATGCTTTCGCTTATTTTCGAGAAAGAATATAAGGAAAGAAAGAGTACACTCGCTAATGATTATTTCAATATCATTGACACTAAACATGAGTTATGCGATTATGGTAAAGTGAGCATGACCGATAATTCAAATCGTTGGATGCTAAGCCGTCGTATTCAATTACTGAGAGGAATACACGGATTTCGTGCTCATTTCTCATGGTATTTCTGTGAAGAAAAAGGTCACATGACTCAACGAATTGTTAGAAGATAAAGGAAATGGTTTGAAAAAAGTCAGTGCTAAGTTCTGTTCTAATAGCATCATCATAATAGATCAAAATCATTAAGAAAGTAGGAAATAGAATAGAACATTTCAAGTACCTTGGCATCTCATAACCATCCTTACCTGAGAAGGAGATCGTTCGGCAGCATTGTTCAGGGGCGTTGGCAGAAATGAAGTAATAGATCGATATCGGTTACTTGCAGCGTCGTTGAAGTGGGCGGAGTTAGCAAGCTAGAGACGATTAGAGATAATTGCGCAGGAGGAGTGTTCAGGAGTAGGCGGGACACAAGAAAAGGTAATGTTCTCGTTGGGTCGAGGAGTTGTGATGGATTTGCAAGTGATAGTGACTGTAGCCGACTATAACTGGCAAGAAGCAACGCACAATTAACATAAAAGAGCTACGATAGTGATGAAGACGAAGAATCTTCTCGATACGATGGTGGAAGTGGGAATGGAAGGCGCAATACCAACGAATCCTACCATTTTCTAAAGGTCACGCAAAAAGCTCCGATGAATATGGGCGATATCTGCGCGTCGTGAGGTTTTCCGAGAAATATTTCTACACAGAAAGTTGCAGACTAAGGTACTACATTGGCTCGTACAGAGGACAAATGTGCGTGGACATTGCCCCAATCTTAGTTTGCTCTCATTGTGTCCCAAGGGAATGAGAACACACCAAGGGATGACATTATTACAAACCCGATTCAAAGCCTCGGAGGAGTTATCTAGAAGATGACATGAAGAAGACCAATGCTTTTCTGAGTAAAAGCAAACAAGTGAACTTGCGAACTTATAATGAAATGTGTGTCATGTAAATAGAATAGGACTTGTTGTTTTAAGTTTAGATAAATTGTCATGGTTTCTCTTCCTAATATAGCCCTTCTACATGACGTATAGACAGTTTTTGCAGGCATATTGGCGTTGAGACGCTAATAGAGAACTATGGCTCCATCAGTTTTACAATATTTTTAGAGAGTTTCAGTGCAATATGCCCGTTAAAACGATTTGTCCGATGAAGATTGGAAAGCGCAAATCTTAGAGAGCCGCAATGCGTGCTTGTTTTTTGAAAGGATTTCTTATGGCGCGGTAGCATTTAAATTGAAATTGTGCTTCGCGCGCTGCACGGTCTTATAATATCACGCTTATATTTCTCTGAACAAAGCTTTTTGTAAACGATTAACGATCCTTGAATAGTGTAAAGTTTTTTGAGTCCGAAAATCAACGTGATTTTCAGAAAAGTTTCTTATAACCCTGTAGCATTCACAATAGGATTATTTCCGACGTGCTCCGCGCATTTATTGAGAGCGCGCCTTGATTGGATCACAACTCTCCACAACGGCCGACGATGATTATCCATTCTCCTCACACCCTTTGTAGACATGAAGTTATTGAATCATTATGATTTTGCCAGTGAGAACATGCAAGAGTTCTATCGGAGTTCGAAAGCAGTTGTGCACGCCTACAACTAATGTTGTCGTGTGCAACTTCTCAAGCGCCAACGTTAACGATGGCCCGCCTGAAGAACGATGGTCGTAGTAGTGGTAGCTTTAGATGAAAAATTGCCGCACTTTCTCGAGAACTAGCATATTCAAGAATGAACCTAACGCTTTTCGACCGAAGCTAAAAGAAGACTAATTCGATGGGCCTAAGAGATGTGATTCGCTAACTTCCGCAAACTGCAAATTAGTATTTAAGTTAACACCTTAGTCGTATAGTGACAATCATTTTGATGAGGCTAGAAGAGTAGGTTCTACAAAAGGTTCAAAAGTGATTGGCAAAAGGCTTATCTTGAGGTTACGGGCTTTATACTGTGCCTTAGGTACTAGATTCTACTGAAGTGTTTACTATCACTCTTCCTGACATATACGGAATCGTAGCTATCAGCAACCAACGCAAACTGGTTTGGTCTGACATGCACATACCCCCATCAATCTGTTCGTAAGGCAGTAGAAATTGCTGCGTGCAGATCAAATAGCAAAACTGTAAGCAATTTCCGTAATGTGATCAGAGTGCTATCTTTGTTTTGAAAACACTTTGAGTTTCTTTGTTCATTGTGATTACATCACATCACGGTTTGCTCCACAGGTGATATGGAAATTAAGAAAACTCATCTTGATTAGCTGGCGCGAGGTCGACAAAGTAGTTGTAATAGTAACTTGGCTGACGTTTCAGGAACAAGCTTTCTTCAGAGCCTGGATTATGTAATATTGGTCTCATTAGAGTAGACTACTAATATAGACTAACATTACATAAGTTCAGGCTCTGAAGAAGGCGAGTCACCGAAACGTCGGCCAAATTACTACTACGATTACTTTACAATCCTCGCTTCAGCTAATCAAGAAAAGTTTTCTTCGAAGTTTATAAAAAGACGAACTCTTGAATCGTTGCGACGTCTCGTATGTTTATGTGGCCATATATAGCACTTGTATGAGAAAAGCCTACTTCGTAGTCGAGTTGTTTTTGGCATTCAGTCCGTTATAATATCATAAATGATATATATATATATATATATATATATATATATATACAAAATAACATACTAGCATAATAACATAACATAATATATAATATAAATAATACATAATAACTCCTCCGAGGCTTTGAATCGGGTTTATAATAATGTCATCCCTTGGTGTGTTCTCATTCCCTTGGGACACAATGAGAGCAAACTAAGATTGGGGCAATGTCCACGCACATTTGTCCTCTGTACGAGCCAATGTAGTACCTTAGTCTGCAACTTTCTGTGTAGAAATATTTCTCGGAAAACCTCACGACGCGCAGATATCGCCCATATTCATCGGAGCTTTTTGCGTGACCTTTAGAAAATGGTAGGATTCGTTGGTATTGCGCCTTCCATTCCCACTTCCACCATCGTATCGAGAAGATTCTTCGTCTTCATCACTATCGTAGCTCTTTTATGTTAATTGTGCGTTGCTTCTTGCCAGTTATAGTCGGCTACAGTCACTATCACTTGCAAATCCATCACAACTCCTCGACCCAACGAGAACATTACCTTTTCTTGTGTCCCGCCTACTCCTGAACACTCCTCCTGCGCAATTATCTCTAATCGTCTCTAGCTTGCTAACTCCGCCCACTTCAACGACGCTGCAAGTAACCGATATCGATCTATTACTTCATTTCTGCCAACGCCCCTGAACAATGCTGCCGAACGATCTCCTTCTCAGGTAAGGATGGTTATGAGATGCCAAGGTACTTGAAATGTTCTATTCTATTTCCTACTTTCTTAATGATTTTGATCTATTATGATGATGCTATTAGAACAGAACTTAGCACTGACTTTTTTCAAACCATTTCCTTTATCTTCTAACAATTCGTTGAGTCATGTGACCTTTTTCTTCACAGAAATACCATGAGAAATGAGCACGAAATCCGTGTATTCCTCTCAGTAATTGAATACGACGGCTTAGCATCCAACGATTTGAATTATCGGTCATGCTCACTTTACCATAATCGCATAACTCATGTTTAGTGTCAATGATATTGAAATAATCATTAGCGAGTGTACTCTTTCTTTCCTTATATTCTTTCTCGAAAATAAGCGAAAGCATCGTTTTTAATCACAGACAGGCATGAGTGTGATCGAAAACGCACCAATGATCGATAGTACAATTTCGTATCAAGACTAATCGTCGTTGAATATACAGTAGTATAACCGTTTTTTTCTATGATCAATCATCACATTTGTTATGCATATGCCAGCGTTTCCAGAATCCGTTCAGTTTACTCGAACTCATCTTTCATGAAGGTCTTCAAGGATTTTGCTGTACAGTTCTAGTAGTGTATCTATCCGTCTGTGTTTCTATTTGTCTACGCTATCCGCAACCATTTTCAGCTCTTTGGGAGCAACTCCTCTTTTGCTCTTTTCCGTAGGTTTCTAGTCATTCGATAGCTTCGGAAATTAATTATTGTAGGTTACTCAAATTGAAGTAAATCTTGGATATTTCAATGGTGTACTCAATTTTTGAAAAAAAGACTGCCTTTTTACTCTAGCAATAGCAGTAAAACTATTTTTGACATTCGCGCAGTTTTCGCTGAACGCAGTTTTTTTCCGGACAATCATTGAGTACTTGGTAGTACAACTCTTGACAATCTCAATGGTTTGCTTGGTTTTCAAATGGAACTTCCTGTTGCGTTCTTGTAGCCGAAAGAAATTGGTGTTTCGCACTCGATGCGCATTTCTTTTTGGCAGTGGGTGTGTGTGTTGTGTTTCGGGGAACGCAATGGCTTGATTCCTATATTGCATCTCATCCACTCAGCGAAGCAACGAATGCGTGCCACGTGTGAGACGCAGTTTTACTTTCACCCTTAGTGGGGGAAAAGAATTCTTATGATCAAACCTTGCACTACATTGAAACTTTCGAGATCTGAGCTACCTAATAATAACTAGAAGTTCCAAATACGCTCCATCCAGAAAAAATACTTGATTTTTGGACGTAATTTCATTTATACTTTCACAGTTCTATTATCAGGTCCCTCTGGAGATAATAAAATTCAAACTATCGAGCGACAACTAAAACACGGGAAAAAAGCAAAAAAAGTCGTTTTTTGCCAAGGGAAAAAATGGTTGCGGAAAGAGAAAAGCACCTATTTTTTATCACAGGTTACCGTTTTGTGCATGTTGGGTGAGTGTAGAGGTGAAAAGAGTATATGGTTTACTCTTTGGCCTTTGATACCACTTTGTGCAGTAAACATTTTCGAACAGGTTAACTTAAACGTTGAAGACAGGTAGTCCATCTGCTTTAGATTTTCTCTCCTCATAGATATTTATGTGCTTTAACTGCTCACATAACAACTCAAAACATCCGTCCATCTCCTATTGAGTGTGGCAGATGACATATTAGTCTTATGTAACGACAGCAAAGACTGTAGATCAATCATTGCAGTTTCCGCCTCAGACATGAATGCAATAGCAAGACATTGCGCCAGTCGGTGGTACCCGGTTGCTAGTCCTCTCAGTTGTATGGAATCTTCCTGACTATGTAAAAACTGAGCAATCAAGGCAGTTTTTGTAATGAATAGTAGTTCATTGGTGAAAGTCGATGCCCCAAAGCTGTAGTGACTCGAATATCGAATATTCGCTTCAGTTGTAGTGTTCACTGTAGGTGTGTGGAATAGAGTGCCTGCGATGCGGATTATTTCTATTTACAGCATGAAAAAACACCTATAATAAACATTAAATACATACCTTTATCTCGAATGTTTTATTAAGACCACACTCAAATTTCAACAGATCCTTTCATTTTGTTTCCGCCAACATGTCATGTGATCTGGTAAGGGCTCTTGTACAGCCCGATACACGAGATTTGTCCTTACAGACTCGTCAGTCGGACAGAATCCGTCGTCTTTCAATTTTTTTGATAAAAGATTAAAATCTGATAACCAGATCGATAGACGACGGGTTCTGCCCGACTGACGAGTCTGAAGGACGAAACACGTGTGTCGGACTGTACAAGAGCCCTTAGTAATGACATGTTGGCTCAAATAAAATGAAAGAATAATTACATAGCTATGCATCAATACCCATCAACAGTATACAATAGCGAATCGATGGTAGATTACGTAACACAACAATGGATAGATAACTATCAAGGTCCTATCGATCCTCACTTAATTTCACAACAGTGATATGTTGGCAAGCAATGTCGGACTTATGAGAGCGGAAGCCATAAAGCAACGAATAAATTTATGAGAAGAATTGATCATAAGTCTAATGCTTGCAAAATCGATCAGGAGACGGTGGCTTGGGAATAACCATGGTCGCCTCGCGAGACGAAACCTCGAGGTGGTCTGCAGGGTTGATGACTTGTGTATATTATACAAATCATGACTGTGACAGCATAGTATGGTCAAGAGCAATTTCAAGAGCCTGTACCTGTGCTCTGGGGGTGAATCGACCTTGACCCTCTCTATACTGCTCTTTTCCATGGCACAAGTTTGCAGTTACAATTGTCGGTGAACGTCAAGTAATCAATAGCCATAAAACAAAGGGTGAACAACCCCATGTTCTATGGGATATGGGTCTGAATAGTCATCAAAACCATGTCTTCCGCAGCTACAATAGGTCGCAATTAACGTTAAATCAAAAACAACTAGGCCATATGGAAAGAAGAAAGGACGAGGAAATGGAAGAGATAGCCAAGCGATGCAGTAGACTGGTCTGACATACTTAACCGTCGTCAGCTGTTGGCTCGCCGCCTGCGCATCTAACGTATCGTGTTATTCTGCGCGCAGGACCCCATCGTCGTACTCTTCCATACATCTTTTAAGCTTGCCTAAGCAGACTATTGTACTATGTTGTCACTAATATAAATGAAGTAGCAAAGAAATTAGCAACGAATGCGTATGAGTTGCTAAACTTCTGGAGAGAGTCGTGAGTTACCGAATCGATTTGCAGTATATGCTTGCAACTTTTGGTGTTCGATGGGAAGCTCAATATCAGGATGAAAAACCACGTTAAGACATCCATAGACTCATCTACACGGCTAGCAAGGTTCACCGTAACTGTTTAAGGTTGCATGCGATTTTACGTACACTCCGACGCTGGTGAAATTTTCACCATACGTAGTGGAAGACTAATCTAGCAAGCAGTCTCACCTTGCAGACGATGAAGAAGGAGCTAGGATGTAGGAGCAAGGGTGAAGAAAGATAATACCCTCAGCTTGATGTCGAGATTTCCCTTATTTCTCTTTCATAGACTCATTATTACAAGATATCGTTTGCATCTTAGCGCTCCTCGCATTTGAATTCTTCATTGCATTTGTAGCCCATGTAAGACCTTCAAACACCTCACGTATTGCTTCGGCTGCGGCTTGAGTCTGTCGATTTTATGAATGTCGTAGAAATGTCAACAACGTGAATCTCTTTGCAAGACTGGGAATGGCTAACGTAACGCCTTTTTGTGACATCGTTGAATCGTTCCAAGACGGCGTTGTAGAGGGGATTGAATCTACCCCTTAATCATCGTCTTGCTTCCTGATTCACAGCATCACTAAGCACTGCGCTACCACCTCTTATTTCACCTATATAGACGATTTTTTTTGCTAGTTAGAGCTTTTGAGTAGTTGGGAGAATGACAGTTATAGAAAGTGCTTTCCTTTATCGCTTCGCGTGTTCCCCATATTTCATCTCCGCGGTGCGTGTGCTACTATTTTCCGCATTTTCACCCATCTGCACCAATTTTCAGCCCCTTGGTATAAACGCCTTTTTAGCTTTTTCAAAGATCTTCTGTAGCCATTTGATGGATTAAATCTCAGGAATTTCAACGGCGCATATTCTTGAAAATGTCTTGCTTATTGCGCTGTAGCAGTGGAAATGAATGTATGCTTCACGTTCAAGCATTTTTTATTGAACAAATCTTCCTCCTCAGACTCACAGAAATCATTTGATAGTTTTTTTATGGTTATGAGGAGAAAAGACGAATATTCGATCTCGTTCAACTATTCCAGAGCATGAATCTGTCGCTAGAGCTGTACTTAGCAGGTTTTAGAAATAACTCTCTTATTGCTCTGTAACATCTTGAACAAAATTGTGCTTCTCGCGCATATTTCTTGCTAGATAGGGCTCTTTCTTTAGACTATTAGTAATCATTCGATAGCGTAAGTTTCAACGATTCCAGTGCTCTGCTTATTTTCTGGAAAAACGTTTTTCTGCAGTGTAGCAGAGAAAATGACAATGAATTCGCATTCGCGTGCAAATGGTCTTTCGCCAATTCATGGGCCGTTAGATGAGGCTTCAAAGTGATCTGGCGCCATGGTTGATCGATTTCCGACCGGTTTTGTAAAAATATGATCTTTGCTATTTAATTAGGAACTTTTCTGCGCTTTCAAAGTAAATTCCAATCAAATATGTTACTCTGTTACAAAAAGACTTCAAGTATTTTTGTTTTGCCATGAATACGGGCAACTCAGCAATCATTATAATAACTTTGATCGAATTCAGGAGCCAGAACGTCTGCATTGCTCATAGCATTGACTCAAAAGCATTCAGATACTACGAGATTTTTTCTAAACGTTTATATGATTGAAAATCGGTAGCTCATCGAGTCAGCTCACCTTGCCTGTTCTCCCAGAGGACATTGAGTTGACCAATGACCACTTGCTTGTTCATGCAATCTTCCACTGGTATTTTTTAAATACTATTTCCTGAGTGCACTACAGAGAAACTGTCTTTTCAAAAAACAAGCAGAGCATTGAATTCAAAGAAACCTACGCAATTGTTTCATTACTCATAGCCTAGAAAAAGAGCTCTGGCCGGCGGAAAATATGCACGTGTGCAACTACATTTTATTTTGATGTTTGCTGCATTATAAAATGGCATTTTTGAATGGCATTTATCCAGAGATTTGAGTTTCCGAATGATTTTCATCACTCTATGAAAATTCCTTGTCCAGCGAGTAGGGTGATTTTTCCATTTTATCACCTTGTAACCGAAGAAAACCAGGTCGATAGTATAATTTCCACAACATCCATGCTCATTCCTTGCTTCAGTACGTGCATAGAATTTTGCAGCATTGACATCGAGTCATCTCTCTTTCGAAACACACGCACCTGTCGCCGACATTAAGTGCGGTATTCACCATAAAATGTGTCACCGCATCTGCTGCTACCATTTGGAAGTAAGCCTGAAAATCCAGAAGCCAAAGTATCAAACACCTTGAAAACATGAATGAGTATATCACGTTGATACTTTTGCTGATAAATAAACAGTTATAAAATCTCAACTCTTGATCACCTGCCACCTGTCGTCCCGTTGATCGTCGAGTGATCGGGCGGGTACCAGCAATACTTGAATTTTTCACTATCGTGTGCAAGAATAGCTCAGTGGGTCCTACTCACTCTAGGGATTCTCTGGGCATCATATCTTTCTTCTTTGCCTTACCTGAAGAAATCGGACCGGCGGATCGGTGGTCTTCCTGTAGAGCGCTTCATATCCCGAGTAATCGGGTCGGTAAGGGCTCTTGCCCATCAGTTATCGTTGAAGCGCATCACGTGTCAGGCCCAAGTTATTTCCGATATCCTGGCGTGTAGAATAGCATCTCTCATCTTCGATAGTTGTCGTAGGTCAGAACTGCTAATCCTTTCTTTCATTCGCAAGATACGGAATACTCCTAGCATCGATAAGCTGCATAAGTTAGGGCAAGAATCATCGTCGAGTCGAAAAAGTGGACCCGGAGTCGGATGTTCTTTGTCCTCTTCACTACATCTTCGATGCTCTTGAACGTTTTCCGAGCCGCTCGTTTTCTCCTGCTCAACTCTACAGCTAGGTCGTTCATTATGTTGATTTCACGACCTAGATAAACGTAACTAAAGCATTTGCGGATGTTCCTTCCGCTAAGCGTGAATGCGACCTTCAAAACCTATCCGTTCCTCATAAAATCATTTTCACTAGATTTAGTTGACATCAAACTTTCCGCGGGCGTTGCCGAAATCTGTTCACATTCGTTCCGGTTGGCTAGTGCTTGGTATTATAAGAGCGTTATCATCTTGGGCATTCTTGATAGATTTCAAAAAAAAGTTCGGCTCAATATGAATACTTCGGTATGCCTCCGTTGCATTGCTGGCAAATGTCATATGGAAGTTCTAAGATGCAGACAGATTTCTTCTCTATCGTAAAGGTCTCACAATTTCTTCGGACATAATCGACCGCGATTCAACTCTAGTAATTAACCTTAATTGTTAACACATGATGCTACATGATATTGCTTGATTATCACTTATCCTTCTGGCAATACAAACTAGCAGTGTGGTTCATTTCTATTTGTACGCTTCCCGTAAGAAGTAGTATTGGCATGTAAGTTAATACATCATTCAATTTCTTTGCGATGGCTCTGACAAAAGTATTTGTAACTGTGACTCATTAAGGCTCGGAGCAGAGCGATGTGCGCTCGTGACGCTAAGAGGCACAGAAGGAAGTTACAAGTCAGCGACGTGAGCTGACACACCTGCCACACTGCAATCGAATCAAAAGTAAGTCACATAGGAAATGATTAAGAAGAAGCCAAATTTGCGTTCGCTGCTTTTGTCCAATCGGTATGAGGAGTCTTCGTCTTTTTTTCATCACCTCAGCCCAACAAGCACTTAAATCCACGTAGTAGAGTTTTTTCTTACTTGACGTACGCTTTCCTAGCTGTAAATTAGACAAGAGATCCTTATGCAAATTACAGATCTTCTAACAGTCTCTCTATGATAACAAACTTATAGCATTTTCTAACATCATCTGTCTCTTTGCTCAATCTGTTAACATCTCGTCTCAACTGATAGCATTTGAGATATCTTGTTTGCTTATCTCTTATCTGTCTATCAAGATAGATTAGTGTTGTAATTTATTTATGATAGTAGGCTTCTCAAAAACGGTGTTAGACTCATGTACTTTATTTTATCAAATGATGTTCCTTCTCATGCTGCTATTACAAAAGCATTTGATCCTTCTCTGTTATCGGACAGGAATTTTCAAATCAACCTCTGTTGTTGGACGGAGGCTTTCGGCTAGAACCTTAGTAGTCCTTCAAAGTGATAAACTTGGCAGAATTTAAAACGCACCTGCCCTTCGTAAACGTTAATTAATATTGTTGTAACACAAATTATGTTTCACACTCCTTAGAGCTATTGCGAGTATTTTTGCGCAGCACAAAGCTCTTTCCTCGGACTTTGGATTGCGCAAATCTCACAAATTTCTAAATGTGCAACTTCTAAAATGTGCTCTATGAAAGTTTCATTTCACTGCTGTAGCCAAAAAAAAGATTTGTGTTTCACACGCTCGCATTTCTCGCACATAGCTCTATCCCTAGATTATTTAAGCATTCTATAGCGTAAGTTGCGGACACCGTGCTAGTTTTGAAGAGACGTTTCAGTGCACTGCTGCAGACAAATACAATTGAGATTCAGACATTCCGATCATTGCTTGTTGGCGCATGTCTATGAGCGGCTCTGAATCACCAACACTACCGATCGAATGTTTAGCGTGAATCACTTTTTTCTCATTTGAATGCTCTTTGCGATTAGACTTAGCTGTTTAGGTTTTGGCTTATGCTTGGGCTTAGTGACACGTTTATACATTTCTAGACACCTTATTGATGCGTTCTCAGGTGCTTTTTCACTGTGCGTAGCCCAGTAGTTCTAGCACTCGATTTGTCTCTTCGTCTTTTTCCTGATCGTCCCAGAATACTGGTAGAGCACGTCTCCTTGCAATCTCGATTTCAGTCTGGCTGTGGCGCTCTGTGGGGTGTTGTTGTTGACTTCTGGAGTCGGTTGGAGAAGGGGGACATGCATGTCTCCAAGCGCGTGGCGACAACCACTCGGCCACCTTCCCCCAGCGCGTTTATGTGGCAGTATAAAAAGGGAGTGAAACATTCAGGCCCTAAGACGGTAGAAAAATGGGTCTCTACAATTCCAACACAATAAACCCACATCTCCAAGAAGCGAAGAGAATTTCTGAATAAATCGATGATCTGCACCACAACGCACGGCGGGTGTGGAACACAACTTGATTCTCCCTGCTGCAGAGCTTTTAAAAGCTCATTTGGAAAGAATAACAAGTTTTGAGTTTCCAAGATTTACGCTGGCGAAACATTAGTGGTAACTCAAGAGAAGAGCTAGTTCCTGCAAAAATTACGCGTGATGACGCTTGAACGTACGAAACACTAATATTTTTTCACTGTTACAGCACTGCGAGAAGGTCATTGCAAGAAGCTAGGAAAATATCAAATTTTCTGAAATTTCAGATCTTGATTACTTAATTAATGACCAAAAATCATTGTTCAGTAAAAGAGGTCTCTTCAAAATCTCTGCTGCCAATAAAAAGGTTCAGTATCTGCTGCTTTTTTCTAGAACTGTTTCCGAGATGGTCGAATTAGTGCTCATTACATGTTAGTAATGCAGTATATTACAGAATACAGTGATGAAATGCAACAGACATTGGCATAATAAAACAAACTACAGCGGCTTAAGTTTCGACGAAGCTCGCTTTCTTTCAGAGCTAATGAAGGCCAATTGATCTCCCACTTTTTATTCAAAAACCTCCATATGTCCAGCAGAAAACGTTAGAAGGATCTATTGGAACGCATAGCAAGAGGCATCTTCTAAGAACACCAATCGCTTAGGTGTTTTATGTTTTTCAATTGTTCACCGAAGGCGAACAGATTAGAATCAGTGCATAAGTGAGGCTGCCTGACTTAGACCGGAGAGACTAGCCTGACCTGTGGTGCAAGTCCATCAGTCATTACGAAACACAGTTCTTTCATTTCATTTTTGGGTCTTTACTATGTATCCAAAGGCTTTCAAATTTGCGCGTGCATGTCTTTGATTCCTGTGCGAGGGCCATGAATTTGATGTCGAAGTCTCCACATTGATGCCTTTGCCCCGACAACATGTACACTATCAAAGGAGTCATTGACGTTCCACAAGAATACAAAATACCGCTCTGTCTCACTTTGGTCTATTTGGAGAAAGCCTCTGTTTCAGTGGAAACCGGAAGCGGTTATAGAGGCTCTGGACAACCAGACGGCCCTACTCGGTAGATAACGATCCTTTATGTGATGTATAAAGATTTCACGATCAGAATATCTCCATTCCACAACAATATTACCATCGACGTAAGAGGAGGGTTTCGGCAAGGGGATACAATTTCTCCAAAATCATTCACTGCCACCCTCCAAAATGTCATGCGAACATTGGAGTGGAACGGTTTGAGAGTGGAAATCGACGGTCGACAAATGGACCACCTTCTTTTTGCTGACTACATCGTCCCCATAGCACCAAGCATTAGCCAAGCGGAACAAGTGTTGACCGGTTCCGACAAATCCTGTGGACGAATTGGCCTTCAACGTAATACAACGAAAACGATGTTCATGAGGAACGAATGGGTTTTGAATGCCCCATTTGCGCTTAGCGAAAGGTACATCTCCGAGTGCTCCATTTACGTCTATCTAGGTAGGCAGGATCATAGATTACTCAGCGTTTTTGAAGGTGCAGTCGAAAGATCAATGCTAGGATTATCCCGCATCTCGCTAATGGTAGGATCCAAAGACCTGGCCTACGTCAGTGATTGGAAATCAGAGGCGCAGTACTGAGCGCTAGGATATTGAAAATGAAATGAGCTGGACATGTGTTGCGTTTCAACGACATCCGATCGAGGACAGCCGTTACTGACTGGATTTCTCGGGATATCAAGCGCTCTACAGGAAGACTATCGAGCCGGTGGGCCGATTTCTCCACGAAAAATCTCGAAAAAGATATGATGCTCAAGAAATCGTTAAAGCAAGGAGAACCCACTGGGCTACACTTGCACACTATAGGAAAAAAAAAGAGAATTTCCAGTTACAGCTGGAATGCATTCCTCTTCGCAAAAATGTGGTTTCTTTTTTTAGAAAATTTAAGATTTTGGAAAGCAGTGGCGTAAATCCTGCTAGAACTGTTTATATGGAAATTTTATCAGTGATGCTTTATCATTTTTCACCGATAATGTTCTTCTGAACACTTCAGTAACGCGAATTACTATTGTAGCACGCACCAATCTTTGTAACCGTCCACACGGCACTCCCAGCTGAGGGTCATAATGGCCCTGTCAGCCCAAAAAAGGGATAAAGGGCGCTCACAGCAAAAATCTCCATCAAGTGCGCGTTATTGCGATACGCGTTATGTGACGGTGCCATTGACTCTTTATAGAAAAACTTTATGAGGCTAGAAATGATAAATGTGAAACCATTTTTATTTTGACTATTACAGTGCAAAACAAGTTGTTTGAAAGATGAATACACGGTATAGCTTTATTAGATTTCAGTCATCGAATAAATACTACTAATCTAGTGAAATAGCTCTTTTCTAGTAAAAACCAAGGGCTCATGAACGCAATCCTTGAAATGTGATGGCATGCGATAGAAATTGTTTGCAAAAGTAAGATTTTCAAGTCGTTGAGAGTTATTCTTTTTCGAAGACTTTATAAAGGTTCGTTCAAGGTTAAAATGATTTTTGCGGTGGAAAAATCGATAAGAATTGAAATGTGACTATAAAATCGAAAAAGTGGGCCATGAAATAGAAAAAATTGGCAGCTAGTGTGAAACTTTATCTTTTATTTCTTAGTACAGCATATCACGGAAATCTTTATTACACAGCAAGCTTACTGTCCAAAATGAAAATCATCAATTTATCAGTTGACAAGAAAAAGATCAAGAATATAGGAGGAAAAGTTAAAAATAGGTGCAACTACATTCCTTTTTTGCAGCAATGTGACATCTTCCTTCAAAAAAGGCAAGACTTTGGGAAGCAGTAGCGTTAATTTTGCTAAAATTAATTATATGAAAGTCTTATCAGCGATAAATTATGTTTTTTGACGACAGTGTTTCTCTAAGAACTTAGTTAACCCGATCACTCAATACTCCAAAATTAAACACTAAAATCAGTGTAAGCCAAATGTACAAAGTACGGAACCATTGCTCAGAGTTTCAACTTTTTATATAACACAGTGAATTGAAAATAGATGTGTTTTCATTCATGTTTTTAACTTTGAAAATTGAGATTAGCGAGTAGATTTTATCAAAAATTCAAAGGGACCTCGTGGAACTGGGATTTTCAGTCTAAATAATAAAAAACGAACAAAATTTCCCCGTCTTTGAGTGCTTTATCGTTCCTCCTAGTTCAGCGACTGTGACTTTTATTTTTTTTTTTCTAAGCGAGCACGCGCCAACTTTCGTAACCGTCAAAATGGCTCCTCCAGCTGTGGGTCATATTGACATGCTTTGTCTGCAGATGGACAAAGGATGGTTGCGTTGACAGACTTCATCACGTATGCGTTGCTGGGAGAAGCGTTACGTGGCAGCCTAGCAACATTTGGGTATTAGTGAAATGGACTGGGATGTGTTTTAGTAACCGGACTAGCATTAAGCTTATATGTGTACATATTCATCTATTTCTTTGCTTAATTAATCACTTAATCAGAATCAAGATAAAATCACTTATTCACTACAACTATGCCAAGGTTAATCAGTGGTCAGTATTGACAATCACTTCAAAATGTTACAGTGAAACTTTTCCGACTAGTTAAGGAGGCCCTGTCACTGAGACCAAAATCTATCCTAGATAAAAAACTATTTATTTCCTCTGTCGCTTTCTGAAACAACAAGTCGGTTCGGATTTCATCAAATAAATACTGGTTCACGAATTATGAGGTCAACCAGAGTCAACGAATATTGGACATCAAGATGCGATCTCTACGCGAACCACTTTGATACAAACAAGATCTAGCGCATTCTCAAATAAAGAAGTGCGAGCCGAAAGGTTTTTACTGTCTTCAGCATTTGGAGGGCCGCCTTTGGATGACCGCTCTTCATACAAACATGTCAAATGCGTCCCCAATGCAAGTCACCTACAAGCTTCTAATGGGGCACGAAGCCACCACGGGCGTGTGTGGCTTCTCCATTCGCCAAATTATAGCTCTCTTAAAAGAATTATAGATCTTTTAAAAGACTGCCTAAACTGCGTCTCCTTGAGATGGTCCGTGAATTATTTCGCACAAATCGGAGGGCTGACAAGGGAACAACGATTAGTTCCAACCCTGTTACGGCTTTTGTGTACAAAGTGCAGGTCTAAGTAATCGATATTCGGCAGTCACTGTAGCGTACGTATGTAGACTATTGCTCTGTAGTGTGTTCAACACAGGAGGGGATGAACAAATATTCACAGTTCAGCAGTGGTCAGTCAAATTATATAAAGTTCACGCCGTTAGAAACCGAAAAAAATTGGCTTCCATTTTGAACGTTCAAGTCAACCTGCCCGAGAACTCTTGCAACACACAATGGTACCGTAAACTAAGCAACAAAAACATTTGGTTTATTTTCTATCTTTTCATCCATTACGCACAAAATGTGTACTTGTGAAAAACATGTTCTGAACAGCTATCAATGTGTGCACAGGAAAAGAACATAAGATAGAATCCTTAAACTTCGCGCGAAAACACCTATCTCTAATGGCTGCGATACTGTAGGAACTCCTCAGGCTAGATTTCGAGGAAATTCGGCACCCCTAAAGGGAAAGTTTGCCGACCATATCGTTCCACTCATCCTGCCCTTTATTTCTAACTAAGTACAGCTCTTGAGCGCAGCCTAAAAAGAGCAGATTTGGACAATCAATAGCAGTGGTCGAGATACCCCCATATAGACTAAAACGCCAATCGTGACCGACGTATGACCGCCTCTGCGAAATGAAAAAGTACGAAGTTTGTTTAAATGATAGAGACAATAGTTGCATGAGATCTGGTATAATTCACCTAATTTCTTGCGAAACATAAGAGGACGAATTCGTTGGCCAAGTGGGTGGATCACTCTGCATTCGTGTAAAAGAACTGGGAACTCCGACCCAAAAACCCTACTAGACTAGCATTGGAAACAAAGACATAAAGTTGGAGACTTCGACGTCATATTGGCGGTTTACGTGCGGCAATCAAAAACATCCGCGCGTAATAGATTGAAAGTATTTTGGATAGATAGTAGAGGCCCAAAAATGAACAGCAAAAAGGAGTGCCACGTAATAACGTGTGACCTTGCACCATACTTCAGGCTAGTCTTTCTTGTCTCGGTTAGACACGGCCTCATTTAGACTGTCATTCTGCATTTGGTCTTTAGTGAATAACTGAGAGACCTAAAACTCTAAACAGCGAGTGTTTTCAAATGAAGCTCTTTAGTATGCCATCGAAGATCCCGTTTCATACGTTCTCTGCTGGGGTTATATAGATTTTTAACTAAGGGATTGCAGATTCAATTTGACCTTTCCATGCTCTGAAGTCTAGTATTGCCGAAACGTTAGCCATTGTATTTTATTTTCTTATGTTAGTGTATTGTTGTATTGCACTACTATACTCTGCTTTGTATTGCAATACTACTATCACATAAACACTATTGCTACCAGAAACAGCTTATCAAGATAAAACTATTGATTCAATCCAACTATACCAAGGTTAATTGACAACTTTTCCGAGAATCAATTCCGCTAGCTGTAATCGAAGTCCATTTAGACTTGACATCGAGCGCAGTGGAAGCGCAACCCTAAGCAGCGCAAAATGAAGTCAGAATCGTTAGTTGCCACACCTCAATCTCGTGATACAAAACAGAATCACGACCTAAGCCACAGGAGCTTAAGAATGTATCATTTAAGGAGAAATCGAACGACGAGAAGAACATGATGGCGAAACTATTCACGACTGTGAGTCTCTTCATACCATTTTTCAAAGTATCACCAAAACGCTATTTGTTTGATTTCACAGATCAAAGATTTAGGCTGTTTTCCAAGTTTTTATATAATACTGAAAAGAGATTAGAAACTGCAAAAGCAATGTTAACTCGAGAGTTCAACATCTTGTGGCATATCAAGCATCATATCACTCTGATTGATCGTTGCTACTGTGTGTTCAAAAGTGGCCGAGTATAGTCGATGTGATGTCCGCTTTCAAAAAACCACGATGTGGTTGTTGAAAAAACCTCAAACCTGTCCTTCTCTAAAATAAAACTTAGACCAGGCCGATAGCTTTTCTTTCATGTTCAACTTCTAATGTTTCGCCATTTTTGCTTTGTTTAGGGAATATGGGACGTACTATAAAAACACTTATCTAACAATTAGGTTAACACTCCCTAGATTTAGTAACAATCTGCAAAAATTGTAATTCAAGTGTCCGTCTATTACATCAAGCCAACCGTTCAACTGCCTAATTAGCAAAACTCACCGATACGTCACTACACATTATGAAAAATATATCTTATGAAATATAAAAGCTAAAAGGATAAAGCTCTCGGCGATGATCAATCCCTGAGGGATGCGCCATGCATTCGTCTTCAATTTCTAACTTCGTTTGAGGTGATTGAATGCATATCTGGCCTTTACAATGACTCGCGGTGGCCTCCCGCTTAACCGAGTCAGTGCTGCTTATCCTCCCAGGCACGTCTAAGACTAATCTGGCACCAATTTGCCGACCCCGGAGAGATGGATGGCTTGGTGAGCCATGAGCGCGAGATCGAACCATTGACCTCGTGTGCGACGCAGAGCACCTCTAACCACTGCGCCACATGCGCTCTCATAATATATTGGATATAGAATAAATATTAAATATAGAAAACCAATTTGTGGTAACGTGTCATATTATTTGTTATATCCCAACACTCTCCTCCTCTATAGATCTGTGAATTTTTAAAATTTATCCAACATGCCTCTGGGGCTTTTTAAAACCGATCTTTTTAATCCGCGTCCGCGATCTTTATTATCATATCACCATTGTCATCGCTATGTATTTTTGTTATGTGTACACCTAAAAGAGTATATCTACGACCTTTTAACTTTTCATCTAGAAGTTATTTAAGAGGATGCAAAATGCGCTACACATTTCGCCTATTTGCTCGTAACCAAGTGTCTCATGAGATATTGAATGTATTGCACCTAAGCCCTTGCACTCTCGTCTTCCACCTTTACGATATATCGCGCAGTACTCTATTTCACAAAGACGGTCGTACAGGCAAATGCACAAAAATGGAATTTCTATTCCAGACCGCTGTTTCTAGGGCACTCTTCGACTGGTTGCTAACTTTGTTGGATGCAAAGATCGTTCAAAAGCTATCTGATCGCTTGAACTGACACATCATTTTATCCGCTATGGGACCTATTTCGCTTCTCCTACCTACTATCACTATCCGTTCCTTTGTCGCTGTTTGAGATGCCATTTGAGATCGCAATAGGCGATATTCTCAAACATATCGAATTTGCGATTTAAGTGAATGATATCAAGCACTGTTAATTATAACTGTGGCTTAGATCGAGACAACGTATAATATGTCGCGAGATCAGCCGTACTTACAAGCACTTATCCTTGCGATTCTTTTCTGAATTTAGAATTTGAACCAGAATACTTCTAGAGTCTTATTTGACGAAGTTTTACTCTCCTGTGCTCGCGCAGCACCTTCTATTTGAAAATCTTTCCTATTGTCACAGTGTTCTCGGTGCGCTTAGTGGTCTATTTTGGTCTAGCTGTTAGTCACCGAGTATATTTGGGCGCAGCTTGATCGGCGGACTTCGACATAGCCCTCCACACCTGCGCTTTACACCTGTCACGGTATACTGTAGTTTGAGTTCATGAGGTAACCGTCACTGATATCGAGTCACTTCTGCAATTTCTCGTAGTGCATAGACGGTCACATAAGCGGTCGCGAACTGGCTAGCACCGTAGAATGCTTGAGAGTGTTACAGCCACTGTTGCCAGATTTGTCCGAACTTGTCCTTCTTGCGAAGATTTTATAGATGTGCTTACTTCGCTAGAGATCAAAGAACGTTGAACGGGACCTTCGTTCGACTTATCATCTGAAGTTTTCCCGCTACACTTATCGTCAGGCTGTCTTTTTAGTTTCAGCGAAACACAATCACAAACGTTTGGAACTGTGGTTGCTTCAGCAACTGCGCTACTCATTAAGAACAAAAGATTAGTACTCGAGGAAGCTGCTTACTACAAAATTATAGAGGATAAAGCTCTCGACATTTATGAGTTCCTGGAGGATGCGTTATGCATTCGTCTTCAATTTTCAACTTCGTCCGAGATAACTGAATGCTTATCTGACCTTTACAGTGATTCGCGGAGGTTTCTCGTTTTACCGAATCAGTGCTGCCTATTCTCCAAGGCAAATCTGAGACCAGTGTGGTATCAATTGGGCGACTTCGGAGGGATGGATGTTATAAGAGTGAGGTCGAATCATAGACCTTGTGTGCGATACAGAGCACCTGTAATCATTTGAGTGGTTAAATCTCTGGCTACTGCACTACATGTCCTTATCTTGAGGAGACCCTTTTTTTTTACTCTGTTTCTTTCAAATTAAGTTGTGTTTTACACCAGCCTCACGGCTGAACTGCTACATCCGCTGAATTCACGAAGGGTATACGAAGGATTAAAGACAATCTTCTACTGTTGGAATCATACATTTAGCTCAAAATTTCTTCCGAAACAGATAGTGAACATGGGCGTTAACGCAATCGACCGAACGTCGCAAGGATACAGCACAATAGGTCCCCTCTATCCTCTTGCCTGCACACTTGTGCAAAATCAAATGCCCGCGTATGTGAAACTCAGTCTTGTTTTTCTTGCTACACTCCCGTGAAACGGTCTTTTCAATAAAAAGAGGCATAGCGATGGAGTCGTGGAAACTTAGGCTACTAAATTTTTACTCAGGGCTTCAGGAAGCAGTTCTATCCTGCGAGAAATATGCTTGTATAAAACAGAATAGTTTTCTTTCTACTACCGTATTAGAAAGAGACTTTTTGAAATATGCCATTAGCCGGAATTTCGAGTTCCCGAATAGCTTCATTTGTTCCCGGATGACATACTTGTAAAAATTGTATGCCGAAAGTTCACTGTTGAGGCTATGAAAGCATCTGACCGAATGATTTACGTGCTAAGTCAACGTTTGTATGCTCTGAAGAAGGAAATAGCTAAAACGTCGGTCAGTATTATACTAGTGAAGAATGTTTTCAGTAGCCTCGTGTATGCTAATCAAAAGATGTAGATTTTACAAGTAATTCAGGCTTTCACTTGGAAGTAACTGTTTTATGGATAATCTCTCAAGCGGTGATGAAACTGAGCAGGAGTTGGGCAATGTGATTTTCGTTGAAATCGAACTATACCTCTCAGCAATTGATGAACCCTTTGCCGGATGCTCCATTGAAAAAGCTTTATCAGCAAAAAAATTTGTGTCACATGGCACCGGTAACCACTCCCATGAAGTGCAAAGTGCTGAAAAAGTGGGGGTTTTTTTATATTAACCAGACTGTTATATTGCATGAGGTTTTCAGTACATACGAATATTAACCAAATAGCGCATGTGGTCTGATATAGCACGCCTAGGCTCTGATGAAGGCTGCGTCGCTGAAACGTTAGCCATTAAATTTCAAAAAAAAGAAGTCCAATCTGTATAAAGGTTTAAAAGAAAAGAGAGTTTGGAAAAGGAGATTGGTTTTGGAGTAAACTAGACTGACAACGGGCCAATCATTGTTTAGAGAATGGCCTTGGTGAATAGTCTACTAAAAATACAGCGAATACTGTGAATTGATCCAAATTGTATTGCGGTAGTACTATCTCATAAACACTGTCGCTACCATCTCGAAAACAACACATAGAGCTAAAGCTACTGATTTATTCCAAACTATTCCTGGGTCAATGGGTAATCCGTTTTTGGAATTACTTCCGTTAGTTATGATCGAAGTTGATTTAGATTCGGAACCTAGCAAAGTGCGAGGGGAAAGGCTGAGAAAGACGAAATCAAGACATTCAGAGTCACAAGGCGCCACACTTCAATCTCCTGCAGCGAAATAGAAGCAGGAGAAAAGTGGTAAAGCGGTCGAGGACGTGTCACATTAAGAGAAACCGAAGAAGGGAAAATCTGGTGGTAAAGCCACTTAAAACGGTGAGTCTACTTATACAATTTTTTGAAGTATACACCACAACTCCAATTATTTGATATCACAGCTCATTCATCAAAGATTCTGACTGCTTTCTAGGTTTATAACTGAAACTGAAAACTAGTCAAAAACACTGAACAGCAATGTTAACTAGAGAGCTGAACTTCTTGTGGACAGTTAGCACAAGGTTTTACCACCACTCTGATTCTTTGTTGCTACTGTGTGTTCAAGAATAGTCGATGTGATGTCCGCTTTCCAAAATGCCACAGTGTGGTTATTGAAAAGACCTCAGCAAAAACTGCAATTCAAATGTCTATCTATTACATGAAAAACTCGTTCAACTACCTATTTAGCAGAGGTCACCGATTTGTCACTGCAGAATATGAAAAATACATCTTACTCATTACAGAAAACCAAACCAAAAGAGAAGTGCCAAACTTGAGCAAGTTTCAGAAAGAAAAGGATAGTTTGAAAAAGAAGACTGGTTTTGAAGTGAATTAGAATGACTACCAGCTAATCATCGTTTAGGGAATGACGTCAATGAATCGTCCATGCAAATTACAGCGAAAGTTGTGTTTCAACCCAAATATCATAGTGCACTGTTGATGAATAGATCTGGTCCAATGAAAAACTTGTCTATCACATTGTTTTCAGCCGGATCTCGAGCTTATTTTTGCAAAATCGAAGGAATAAGGCCTCGTCGAGACTATACCGCAGTATGGCATCCCAATTAGTAGTCCACTAAAAGGGATGAGAGCACTGGAGAAGAGTACTATCAAGGTGATCTGGACGCAGAGATATATGTCCATCGGCTGATTTATATGTAAACAATGTGATCTTTTCTCACTTTGATGGGGGCGAAATCTACCGAAACGTTGACTCTTAATAGCAATTTGAAGAAATTGCATTGCCTCAATGCCTCGTGTATGCTTATCAAGAAACACTGTGATAATCATTTACCATCATGTTTTGCTTTGTTAACTGCTGATCTCTCTCACGAATTACTTCTCTTGAATTGGTCCAAAACGTCTTTACAAAGATACTGCTTTTTCTGTTCGTGGTTTATGATATGTAAATTGAGGAAATAAATGGTTAATGCTTTTAACCGCTCTCCGATATAGTTCTGTCTGTTATGCTTTTATCTCATAAGCTCAAACTATGCCACTTTTTTGATTTTGACAATTATTACATGTAACTGTTGCTACCTTTTCTGGAGCAAGCCAGTCTTCACCTGACCAATTCACCATTGCAGTTGATTATGGATAGGGAGGCACCGAGGCGGTGTGATTGCAATACTTGTAGCGGTGCATGGGGCCGAACATCAACCTCAACGCTCTGGTAATCAACAGTCACAACCTTATGGAGCTCTGCAGCAGGGGTATCTTCGAGATGTCAAAGAAGCTCAAACAGTATTCTGCGACGTTCAAGAAGGAGAAGAAAACGATAGAATGCTAGAAGTAGTGGTATTCTCATTGTGGAAAAAACACTCTGAAACAGATGAAACACTAAAGAGCAAAAGCAACTGCTACGTGTAATTTACTCGTCTTACATTTTCGCATCTCGTGTCGGAGAGGCAGCGCGCAGGTCTGATCCTAAGCCTGCGAAAATCCAGACTTCATTGAATGGAAAAATTTTATGCTACTGCACCGGTGTACTTCTGCACTGCGCCACCATAGTTGGGTTTGAGTTTTATCTAAAGTAAATTCTCTCTAAAGTTATGGCTAATCTCAAAAAGTGGTTACATGGCCAACTCACATCTCCTTTTTTCATTATGCTCAATTGAATACCATGTGATATGTACCGTGCATTTCGTATTTACGGTCGCTTACGACCTTCTCGAAGATCTTCTGATTGATACTTGTTTTGCCGCTACAAAGCCTATGTATAGTATCCAAAAAAGAAGTTTCATCAACTTTATCTACACCCCTTAACTCATTTTATCATTCACTACCTATAATCTTCCACTGACATATTGGACTTCCGACTTAACTGTTGCAGCAGTCTCCAGCATAGTTTCCATTCGTTTCGGTCTCGCGTAACTGTAATCCATAGTGGTAGTCTGCTTTGAGCATGGTGACATATGGGGTCCATTTCATGAATAGAAACTTGTTGCGATCTAAAAGGAACACACGCGACGTTACCCACAGACACGTCCACTCATCGTTAAGGTGGTCGTCCGAGAGTACTCTCGCTCTCTTGGAGTCCACTCCACTGTTTTTTGCTTATTTGTTATCTGTTCTATTCTAAATATTTCACCGACCAATCTGTGTTGCACTAAAGCTGTGCGCAGCTCTAGATTATGCGAATGAAATTCTTTTTGACGCCGAGTAGTACGCAGAGTTTTTGACGTAGTTGTAGTATCAATCTACGTCTCTGCTGTGGATTGTAAAATTGGAAAGGTGAGCGCGAAGTTTGGGTTTGCTATTTGGTCGTAATTCAGATGAGAGGTTTGAGGACGGTTCATGTTGCTTTTCCTCACTTCTAAGCTCTTTCTTCACGTTGTTCTCCAAGTTCAATGAACATGCAAGGAGTACTACGAGCTGCTCTCCTTAACCAAAGAACAATCCATTTCTATTTGCACATCTTCTCATCATAGGTTGTTCATGCCCTGTGTATCGTGTTAATGGGTAGCCATTCCTTTTCCCCACTTTGTTAAGTTCACTAAGCATCGTCTCTACTTCAGTGATCTTTCCGAGAAGATTATGATGTCATCCGCAAAACGAGGGTTTGATAGGAATTTTCCATCAATCCGTATGCCTTTCTCGTCACAGTTTAGCGACTTCATCATCCACAGCAGTGCGACGGTAACCGACTTTGGTGGCTTAGTGCCGCGTTGTCGAATCAATTTTCGATGGGCTTGGTGACGGACCGTTGAGAGAATCGTATCTTCGTGGTACGGCTTTGAGTCTGTGGAATGACCAAATATTTTTTCTATCGTTCTATGAGCATTCCTTGTTTTATATACCCATTCATATCCTATTATGAACATTATTCCTCGCTGCAATTTTTGCTGTTTCACATGCTGCTTTAATTTTAGTATTTCACGTACTTTTCTGTTGATTGTCCTTTACACTGATTATCTATAACTTTCTCAAGTTCTCGAAAGACTCCATTGTGGCCATAGGCAGGTTTGGACGTTACAGAGGAAACCACAGATATAATCTGTTCCGCTGTTTCCCACAAGTATCCTACTCCGATTTTACCGCTTGAGAATGAGTTGATTTTCAAGAACTTTTTTAGTTCATTATGAGCTTAGAGGAATAGAATACTTTCGCACTGCGGAAGATCTCTTGGCGAAAGGCTAAAGGCGATTTGGGACTAGTTAATACTGTTTATTCCTCCTTCGTCCACAGTTGCCACTCGACATTCACTGTCTTCAGTGGAGCGCCTTTCGAAGTGCTCGATTGAGGTAATGCTTGTCACTTTGGCATTCTCATGCTTTGAATAGATGTAAACCTTCGAAACCCCAGCCAATGTGTATACTGTGTTGCACTCACTCACATCAGAAAACACTGATGAAGAGATAATCGCTGGGTAGTCGAAGAAGGTTTCGTCGCTCAAATCTAGCCCGTTTAATAACGATGAAATGTGTTCAATCAAACATGAGCATCAGGTGCGAGAAGCCAATCGACTTATGAGAACTGTACATACCCGACATTTGCGAGATCATTATGAAAAAAAGACATAATCATGGCACGGATCATGAGTGGGATGATGAGGTCTCACTTTATCAAGGTAGACGAGATTTTGTAGAAAGAGTTGGAAATCTGTTCATTCTTGAAAGGTGTTGCGCTACTGCTAGAAAATACAGATTATCAGAACACGTGGGCGTTACTCGCGCTAGAAAATGTGCATAACAACCACCGCGCATGCGTTATAAGATGTTCGGCGTCGATTCCATTATTTATGGGATTGGCAGCACCTGAAGGCACGTGCTGCTAATGAGACTTGCTAGAATAAGCCGAAACGTATATCTAGCACTGAATGGCGATGCAACAGACCTCATCAAACGCTCAAAATATGTCACTAGATTAAATCGCTATCATCTTTTTCCATTGAAGCATGCAATGGAAATCTACAAAACATGTCTTGTTTCAAAATCAGCCTCTCTCATACTAACCAATGACTACAAGGGTTACAAGAACGTATATGAAATATTAGCAAAGTTTTAATAACAGTTATGGATGAGCTCTTTTTGCAAAAATGTGTTTTCCCCACACAACATTCCGAATTTTCCGACACGTGGTCGTTCTTTTACTAGAGAGACCTCTACCAAAGTTTCCTTCGTGATATATTATCTCTTTCTAGCGATAAAGTGCTCGGAAACATGTGCTTTCCGTCCAAGAACCACTGCCTCTACGCGAAGTTCGAGCGGTGGACGACCCACCAATGCTTTAAATGTGAGACGTGGTTTTTTCTGCCCTAACGGCGTTTTACAAAGACCTTTTCGAAAACCAGTTTTAGTACTGGAGCCATCAAAATCTGAACTATCCAATTACTTTCAAAAGTCTATCGAAAGCCCTCCCGCTGACCCCAGTCTAGCAAACGAAGCAGTCCAAGAGTAAAAAATAATTTTAATTTTGCTGCTACAACACAATAAGAGGAACCTTGAAAAATCAAACATAGTACCTGAACTCGCTACGATTTCACCCTTTGAACATTCACTATAGGTCGAAGAAAAATTCCTGCCCTTGGAAGGCCTCAAAACGATCGCGTTTTAGCGCAAGTACACGCCGTCTCAAACGAGCTGATGCAACAGTTTGAAGCGCTGCTCTTTATTATTGAGAATTTGCAATCAATCGTGTTTAAGGAGTTTCTACCTATTAGACGCTGCCTACTTGAAGATAATTTGGACAAGCTAGTTGACTGTTGAAAGAGCCTAAGATGGTCAAATGTTACAAACCTACATCCATCGTTTATGAGTATTCCAAGAGCAACATCTGTTGATAAATAACTCAAAATTCACCTTCAGTTCACAAAATATTCACAAGCTCGATCTTACAAAAGAATGAAAAAGTGAAAGGATTGCCGTTGGAGTTCTATTTGCTTCAGATATTGCAACAAACTATGTAGAAATAAGCAAACGTCATGAAATGTGTCGACTTACCTGCTGAAAACATTTGAAAGCAAGCCTGAGATTTCAGAAGCCCAAGTATCAAAAACCACAAAACATAAATGAATATCTCACGGTGAGACTTTTTCTGATAAGTAAACAGTTCGAAAATTTCAATTCTTGATCACTTGTCACCTATCGTCCCGTTAATCGTCGAAACACTTGATCGGGCGCCAGTAATGCTTCCATTTTTCCCTATCAGGTGTAAGAATAGCCCAGTGGATCCCACTTGTTCTAGTAATTCTCTGAGTATCACATCTTTCTTGATTTCGGATCTCCTCTCTCATTTGCGAAGATACGAGATACTCCTAGCATCGACCTTTCGTCTGCGCGTTCGATAACGCCAACTCATCTTTCATCCTACTTACGTAGCGACCAAGTTTGCTGCTACATAAATTAGGGTAGCGATAATCGTCGAGTTGAAAGATGGGCACGGAGTCGGATGTTCTTTGTCCTCTTCACTACATCTTCGATGCTCTTAAACGTTCTCCATGCCGCTCGTTTCCTCCTGCTTAACTCTGGAGCTAGGTCGCTTCATCATCTTGATTTCACGACCTCAATGAACGTAATAGAGCATTCGGCGATGTTCGTTTGTTGAGTGTGATTATTAAGCATCTTATTTTGTTTCAAAGGGCTTTTTTATAGCACTTTTTGTACTTCGGTTGATATCATTTCCAGTCCAAGTACTTTGTTAGTTGTAACAAGTAAAAATCGTAGAATTTCGACTTGCAAAATCAGAATTTGGACTTTTTGAATAACTTCTTGTTGTGGCGGAAAATTATTGGTGTTTGAGAGGCCTGGAGCCATGGGGAATGACGCCCGCGATGACTCGCAGAAATAGATCTGCCTCAGCATTAAAATTCGACATTGAAGAAGAGCTTTCCACTATGATGGGTGGATAAATCACAGAGAAAACCTAGTGATTTTATGGTGATCAGACACAAAGGTACTACGAAAGAGGTATATTCGACACAGTCCTGACTGATGCTCCTGTCGCTTCATTTTCTTCAAATTTGAAAAGGTCATATTAACATCTAATTAACTTATCTCAGCAATTTTATTGCCCCAGTAGAAAATCATGTCACATAAACCTTGCTCCTTGAAATTTGTGTACTAATAAGCTTTTTCTGCTGAGGTTATGAAAGTGTTTGTCAATCAGTATTGGATTATAAACCATACTGTTAACAACTATGTGTTTTCTGATGAAAAAAAAGAGATTTGTTTGCTCAACGTCGAGGCAGATAAAGCTGGCATTGTGAATTCACTAGAGCGGGCAGGGCAATCACAAAACATGAACTCGTCAATGGAGATTAGCACAGTGTATTAGGAAAACAATTGCCAAATTATATAGCCTTTTCATTTTAGATCATTCTTAATATGAATATCTACTATATGTACATATTTGGTAGTTTCAAGCAAATACCCTATAATTATTACCTATAGTGAGCAATTTTCCAGTCGATCTCTTGTGGCTTGGATGAGAAAACGGTCACGTTACGAACTATGAACATCATGAAGTTGTCTATGTTTATCATGAATCCCCTTGACTCTGCTATACGAATCAGATTCTAACTGTGATTGTGTAATTCACTGTCTCCTATCAGCTTCCAATAGATTACTAGCTGTGAAACTCCTCTGGTGTTTTTCCTACAACTGCCGAAAGGATAGTTCTTGGTCTTCATTGAATCTCCTTCAAAGAATGACTCGTGCGCCAAGTGTAGAAGTAAAGATCCATTTAAGCTCAAAACTGCACATTTGCTGTATCACCACGAAGAGCTCCATATCACGATTCATGGAGGAATCGCTACTAAAAATGCGAACTCTTTGTACTCACAGCGGCTTCGTCGAAGCAGAATCAATAATAAGATATTGGAGACAACTCTGCATATATACGTGACGGACTCCTCAGCAGATAGAAACTTTTTTTATCTAAGCCTGCACAGTTTGTCAATTCAAGTGCTTTCTACGATAAACCTCATTGTACAGGATATCTCCTTGTCTCATATACAGTTACGTTCCCAATGTCGGCCACAGATAATGCATATAAATATGTCGCTCTATGTACCATGGCAAAAATTCCTTATCTACCTTAGGTCTTCGAATACCTGGAGGTCAAAATGCAATGCACTGTTAGACCATTCACCTCTAACTCTGAACACTTTCATTCTCTTCCCTCAGCTCATTTAACTGATCCACATGCTGAACAAAACGGCTCATTATGAGAAGTGAAATCATGACATCGAGATGGAGTGTAAAGATGGGAATGCACGGAAGCACAAAATCTGATGAAAACATGAAGATTATGAAACTTCCATACGTACCCGAAAACAATTGCACCTTTCAACAAGAATGTCCCAATTCATTACGACCTTTATCGACTGGGAAGTACTTCCAGCATTAAACCCCCAATGGACGATGTGTACCAGCTGGGACAAACGACTGTATGAAGGCCTTCCTCGCTAGAAAAACTCTTCTTTTAGACATTTGGTGGTTATTCGAAAGCTTAAATCTCTGAGAACTCAATAAGATATTGATTTTTGAAAAATGCTTTTTTTGGCGGTGTAACAAGGAAAACAAATAACGTTTCACACTCAGTCTATTTATTTGCTCTTGCTTTTCTTGCTAATTAATCCATAGTCCAAATTCCGAGAATTTCTAGGTTCTAACTGGTTTTTCAAATTGTTATGATAGAGCGCTATAAGAGAGAAATCAAGAATACATTTCGCACTCAAAGTTTTTTACCGTACAAAAGAATTATTTATTCACGAAAAGCATGACTATGTAAAGAAAATCATAGAGTATCAAAGTAACACAAAAAATGTAGGGCTCTATTTTCCAAAAGGAGGAAAGATCCCAATCGAATAACGAATATTGCGGGCATCTTGAGAGTTGCGCTGTGCTATCGATCAACTACAGGCTCTAAAGTGTTCAAAAACCTCTTCAACAAGACAGGCTGTTCTTATTTCACCATGACAAAAAGTGGCTTTTCGAAAGTAATAGTAGTTAGACAAGCTCAAAAGAAGAATTCTTTATTTGAAATGTTATTAGCTTCTCTTATGGCAAGCAAAACTGATTCTTGCATGTTATTTCCAACAAATGAAGGTTGACCCTTTTTGCTTGACAAGAACTTTCCTTGAAAGTGTTCAGAGATCATTCGAAAGCTTAGATGTCTGGCTACTGCGCTCATAGTCGTTTTTTGAAAAACCTATTATAACGCTGTAGCAAAAGAAAACTTTTGTGCTCCACATACTCACATTTCACGCAGGACAGAAATGTTCCCTCATTATGAGTAGCGGTTTGATGGCGTAAGTTCAACGATTCCAACTTGGTGCTTGTTTTCTGGATAAACCGTTTCCCTGCAGTGTAGCAAGGAAACTAAGATTGAGTATCACTTTCGCGAAGCAATCGTCTGTCTGCTAGTGCGTATACTGGAGGATGAGGATGAGCAGGACTGGCCGTGGATTCCAAACGACGATCGATCGACTGTGTTGGGGCGATTCACCTGTGTAGTGCAATTTTTCTTACTTATTCTTGTATTTGTTCTCCGCTTATAGAGGAAGTACAGATAAAACGTAAGGTTCTGATACTACACGATATCTCCTACACGTCATGTGCTTTTCGTGAATCCGACGAAGCAATATAAAAAGCGCTCGGCTAGCAAAAAAAAATTTCATTCTGAATGGTGGAGCGTTATGGAAAAGCTTTTTTGGAAAACAGTCAAGTAGCGCAGTGGTTAGAGGTCTAAACTTTCGCATTATTGTTAAAAGTGCAGTGTAGAGTCTAGTCCAGCAGAAAGGGCCTGCTTCATTATTTGTCACCGGATAACATTCAGAAACAAAAAGAATCTTCTGTACACTATCAAAGACTGTTTTCAGTATATCCGAGGTTTCAGTATGTTACTGGCTTGCGTACGTTTCGACAATCTCGCTCACCTTGTCAAACTCAGACGCTCTTCCAGCCACTCTACACAGGAAGGATGATAAGACATCAAGACCTCTTAATACAAAATGTCGCCTGGATATTTTCACATTCGATGACACATGGCTGTCAAAAAATTTTTATATTTTCCCTTATTCGACTGTTCTTGGAGACCTCGCTTCGAAACTTCGTTATATCATTGAAGACTGATTTGAGAATTTTTAAAGTCTGGTGAGAGAGTGAGTTGAACATTCTTTTCCATGGGCGTTTCAAGTGAATGACTTTGCAAGTTTTCTAGGTACCAGAAAGCACTCAATGTTATTGCGTTGGTGACAAAGCACTTGCGGTTCAAGACCGAGCAGAATCACAGTTGCTTCTGCAACTCGATTCCATTGGCATGAGTGGTGAAATGGTCGACGTCAAGTCCCTCTGCAGCATCTACTGTGGTGTTAAAACTACTAGCTTCAATTATTGCTCTTCCCTCGATTTCTGATGTTTCCCCATGGTCGGTCACTACGTTACTCATCTTCAAGGTTTTCGACTCCTTTACGAAACTTCGTAAGCTACTACTGCACTATAAGTTCATTGGCAGTTCCTAGGACAAATGCATTGCTGCTGTTGCATGTTCCTCCTGCTCCCTTAGACCTATTTCGAACTCCAATGAGGTAAACGCTTAAGTTTGTTTTTTGTACAATATCTTTTCCATGGACTTAAATGAATATAAAAGAAACAGCAAGTATTGCATCAATAACGGCAAAAAGAAAGCGAGAAATGAGCTTTGAAATGATATATAACAGAGCTACTGTTACTTGATAATATATTCTAATATCAGACGACGCATTTCAACAATGCATAAATCGCGGTCACTTTTGTGCCAACCTTTTATAAAAAACCGAATGCGGAAGATAAACATGATACACCTTTTGACCAGTAATTAATTGTTTCTCGTTTCTAATTGCCGTTATGGGTCACGGCTACCATACGGAATGAGTGAACATAAGATTTACCAAAATCCATCAGACATAAAATCTTCAAAATGCTCATAGTATTGTGACGAGATGGTGATCCTTAATAAATCTAGTAGACACTGGAAAACAGCAACAAACCAACTTCATATATCCTCTTTGCAGACGATGAGGGTCATTTTGACCCTCAGCTCATTGCCCCGTTCGGACGACTACTAGGATTAGTGCGCACCCCAATAGAAATTTGAGTTGATTGAGCTGTTAGAGGAATACTATTCCCAACAAATGATGGAATATCACTAGGAAAATAAACGAATAATTTTAGTAAAATCAACGCCAATAGTTGTTAGAATCTTTTTGAGAAAGCGAAACTACATTCTTGAGAAAGCGAACATTTTTACAGCTATTATCGAATATATTTTCTGATTTTGTCAATGTCTTTAGGGCCAGTCAGTAGCCTTTAAAATTCAGACTCTACTGCTGAGTTTGTTGTACATAAAGATTTCCTTATTACGTTCTACGAATAGAAAAATTTAACGTTTTCAATCGAGTTCATTTTCTAAATATCACAGCGAATTTCTTCAGCTCGATACGGTAATATTTGATTCAATGAACACTTTATCGTTGTAAATTAGATTGTCATTGGAAGGATTCTGCATTTCCAGTAGGAATAATGCTCAGTTATCTTGGAAATGCTTGCTTTTGGTAACAATTTTATCACATGGAATCGCATTTTGAGCAACGTGCACGTGAACCCTTGGTATTTTTTAAAAAAGAGCTGTTCCACTAGATGATTTGTAGTCATTCGATAGCTCGAAATTTGAGGTTCTTCCAGTATATTTAGGTTTCGGAAAGAACACCTTCTATCTGTACTACTAGAAGGAAAAAGATACATTTTGCATACAATATACAGCATCAAGTTAATACCTATAAGTGGGTTATCTGGCCCGCTCAGAAATAGAAACATGAAACCATTATATCCACATGTATTTCTTGCATTGGCCATCCGTAAAAACATTTCCAGTTTTCTTCTTCAGCGTTAGCTCTTTGTCCAATCTTTGCAGACCTTCGGTATCATTTTGTACAACGCCTACGTCGTCGTGGTGAGGTTGCAGCTTTTTAGGAACGCGGCTAAATGTTGGCTGAGGGCGAGCGTCAAAATCCAAGTAGTTGCCGTACTCGTTCATCTTGATTTTTGATTCCGAATCGCCAGACGTCGTCGAAGCAGAATTTATGCCAAAAGCTGAACTTTGACCATACACATCTTACGACTTCAGGAACTTCCGTTTGTGGATTGATGGCAGAGACGTGTGCTGTTGAAACCATTCTAACTTCTCTCCTATCCATCCACTTGAGTACCAGTACGCCACTCTGGCTCCTCATAGCTCGTCACCTATTCTTTCGTAGATTCTCTAGCATGAGCTTTTGGCAAACTTTTGTCCCTCTTGTTGCTGGACTCAGTCATGTATGTGTGTCTTAGCAGTGGAATCTCATCTAAGAAGGTACTATTTAGTCAGTTGCCTGTGAAGAAAAGCCGCTCACTCTCTAGCAAGTCATTCAATGAAATCCTCACAATACTGTGTTAAAGACGTCCTGCTGATCCTGGATTGTTCTCGCGTCTGCGCAATTTTCACCTCATCGGCCTATCCTCCTTCACCAGGGACCGTTTAAAGAGAATGTATTGACACAACTTGACTCTTACTGTCAATCGCACTGTCGACTTGTCAGTGTACACAAATCTTTTTGGCTTTTACACATCCGTACATATCCTGTAGAGGAGTGTCAAGAGACGTTGTATCTTGAACAAAGTTTCCTGTGGATCATATCACTTAATATTTTTCAGATACAAATGCTTTACGTTCTTCGAAAACTTACCCTTCGGCATGACTCTCTGTCCAAGATTGGGATTATGAAGGGATATTTCTGCTCCAGTAATATTTCACTGAGGGATATTGGCACTACACTGGTCTGAATCACAAACCAACGAAATTCTTTTGATCTTATCGGCTTTCGCATTTTTACATTCCTAATTTTTCTGCTAGCCACGTATATTCGTCTGCTTCACAATCAGTTCCCAAACCTTATAAATAGTTTGTAGAAATCGACTAACCAGTTGCATTAGGTCAAGATGTAGATTTGAAGACCTGTCCTTACATCCTTCAAATAGGAGATATTATGCGACACCATATTTCTCGATCAGCCATCTACGGCACCCACTCCAACGGTGTTAGCCAAACTTTCTTGCACCTAAATGCCCAAGAACTATTCCCTGATACGACGCACCAAATATCGCCGGTGATCTGCATTGCAGACAGGTGACTGATGACCTTGGTCTACTGATGGAAGGCTGCAACTGACTAAAGGTGGACCTAATTGAGCTATCTGTAGTAGTTGCAGTAGTGAATGCCCCGTCGAATGCTATGTGTTAGTATACCTGCCACGCGGATTAATTTATTAGGAATAACAGCCAGAATAAATCGCTAATAGAAAGACAACCTAAAATAAACAACAATTACATATAATACATTCATATCCGCCAACCAATCCAACTGGCGGTTCAAAAGGCATATTTCGCAACAGTCGTTAAATCAATACATTGTAGTAGCTTGACTAGTAGCTATTTCGTAACATGAGTAGTATGTCAGCGTGGGTCAAATACATAAGGACAAAGAGCGAGAGTTGACTGTATTCAACTTAGAAGGTTTGCAAACGTCAATCAGGAGACGGGGGAACCAGGGAGGCTATCGTGGTCGCCTCGGAATTACGAAACTTCAGGGCGGTATACCGGGTCGATGATGTGTGAGTATCACAGTCGTCATAAGTCATATAAGTCTCCCACTGTATGTTCGAGATCGTCTCACGAGTCCGCTTCCCATCCCAGGGGGTGAGTCGCCCACGACCCCCTTCACTGGGCTCGTCTCCGTGACCTGGGTTTGCAATTACAGTCTCTAGTGCAACATCGAGCAATCAGTCATCAGATATAAGGGGGTTTACAAAATTACGTCTTATGGACAAAGTCAGCAATCAGCAATTTAACTGGGCCACATCGAGTCATAAACAAATGTCGTAGGCGATCGATAAGCTAAAGGGAGAAGGAAACGAATACGAAGACGAAAGGTAACCCGGCGGCCGCACGGAGCAGTTGAAGGCGCTCGACTCTTGTCGTTGTCGGCCCATGGCCTGCGTACCTCCAGTCCATGCTGCGCACCAGTCCTCCCGTAGCGCAACCGCCGCCACTCGCGTCCAAGTTTACCTTAACAATCGAACTCATTATGTTATCACTCATATAGAAAGATAATAAAAAAATAGCAATGAATGTTGCATGAGTTGCTATACTATCTGCGAAGCGGAAACTAAACGAAGCACAGGACACCAACGCGATCGATCGATCGTCATTTGGATCCACAGTCAGTCCTACAAATCCTCATCCTCCAGCATATGCTCTAGCAGACAGACGAATGCTCTGCGGATGTGAAGCTCAATCTTGATTTTCTTGCCGCACTGCAGGGAAACGGTTTTCCTAGAAAATATGCACCAAGTTGGAATCGCTGGAACTAACGCCATCAAAAAGCTACTCATAATTTCAGGAAACATTTCTCTCCTGAGTCAAATGTGAGGATATGAAACATAAATGTTTCCTTTTTGCTACAGCGTAATAATCAGGCGTTATCAAAAAACGATTATGCAGCGCAGTAGCCAGATATCTAAGCCTTCGAATAATCTCTAACACTTTCATGAAAAGTCCTTGCTTAGCAAAAAGAGTCGTTCTTCATTTGTTGGAAATACCACGCAAGGTTTTTTTTCTTGATCAGGGCTGTTCATTGTGGAAATTCATTTAATGCATGAGCATAGAAAGAAACTACTGTTTTGCGCCAACCTTCTTTACACTTACTGCGTGAAGCCCACCACCTCCATCATTCTATAGGCTTCATAGCATCACCATCTACGAATGCCATCAATCTTTTTGCATGCAGCTTTCGTTGCTACTTGACCTCCTGCTCACCTTCGTCATGATGAGGGTCGTTCAGTGGTGGTCGACTCTATTTTCCCTGATTTCCGGATAGCCATAAATGGTCGTTTACGTGTGATTTGGAGAAGGTGGAAAGGTTCCTTGCTACTTTGACACCAATTGTCACCTAAAAGGAATGGAAGATTTCGTGAGCACGAGGTGTGGTTGAACAATATTTTTCATGACGGACTGCACCATAACCACTTCGTTACTTTTTTCTTGAAGGAAGTTCGGAGGAAATAAACCCTTGTGGCTGCCGTACTGAGTTTTACGAATTCGACTGCGTTGATGGAGAAGAACACAATGCTGTGCATTGTGAGACATTTTCGCCGTTCTGCATAATGGTTTTGACATTTTTCATTCACCGTTTTTCGATTCCAAGGGTGTTTTCACTACCAGAAGATTATCATTACAGGAACGGTTGAACTGCAAACGGGAGCAAACATCCAAGAAGTATTTTCTCTTCCAACTGAAATACTGACATGAAAATCGATGAACAGTTGCAGCAAGAGACTCGCAGCGAACGGCTTTGCCAAAATGCATTTTCACCCAGTATCTCCTAAGACGTAAGTATGAAGAGCACTGGAAGGAATTAGTTTTTCTACGTATACCGGCTGCTTCATAATTTATCAGCATAAGGATAATCGAATTCTTTGCCATTCTTGTGACATTTGCATCTTTTTTCCTATCACACAGAATTCGAAAGGAGAGAGTGTGAAATTTTGTTGGTTTATTTCCGTGTGCGAACGATGTTACTGAAGTTGCCTCTATAGAGCACCATTGGAAGTAAATAAATAAAAATAATATGTATTTAATCATTATTGATGTGACACCTTGACGATAATTTGTTGTTTATGCATCTCTTTGTTTTTTAGGAACAATGAAGCGCTTAATGTAAGAATATGTTTAATAAAGCAGGACGAGCTGCAATCAATCTTGATTAGTTCCAAAATCAGTCATTATTTACTAGAGGGTGTCAGTTTCAATAGCAGCGACTAGCATTAATTATCCGTTTTGCACACTTGTTTTTTAAACAGCGATGTTAGGATGGTTGAATTTTTTATACTTCACTGGATTGTGTTAATGATGAAATTCGCACTGCATCCTATGCTAGAGTCGTTCTCTTTTCAAAACTTCAAACGAAATTTATTTTCTCTCAGCAAAGTTAAACGCAGATATTTTCATCAACTTGGGTCAAGGATGAGAGACAACACTCTTCGGTATATGGAAATAGTTGGAGTAGGTTTTCTCTCACTTAGCAGACTAGGCTTGCACATTGGACGTCATCCACCAGTGGCGAATTGTGTGCTCGCCCACTAAAGAGCGGACGTGTTCAGGAAAAATCAAATTGCCTCTGTGCTACTGCTCTGGTAAGTTCACTCTCATAACAGTTTTGCATATTTATTGACCACGAGAAGATCTGTGGACTTGACGGTCCTGAGAAAGCGAACATTTATTGACCGCCGCAATGCATTCAGCTATGAGCATAAGCAATGCTTGACATTACTGGCTATCGAAATGAAAAGTTATTGGATAAGTATAAAGAAATGTCGTGCTTCTTCTTTCATAGTGAGAATCACGGTTAAATCAAATTTGATTCCGTATGATAAATTCTTTTGGGCCAGCTACGAATAAAATTTTCGTAACTGAGACGGTTGATGTCACCTATCGAATCTTCCTTCAGAAATCGATGTGAATGTAGCTAGATATGCTACGCATTCTCTAACAAGTTATCGATTTTTTTGAAATCTTCCTCACTAAGTGGATTTGAAAGTTTTCCGTCGCAATGAGGCTTATGAATTGCTTCCAAGCCAGCCGTTCCGATGGATTGCCTACTTAGATGAAATACTTCAATTTATCAGATCTCAGAGTCATCCAGTTGTTGTTTTGAAGCACCTTTGATTATAGCCTGTGCTTCATTCGTAAAATTTCTCGCCTTTGTCCCAGTTAATTCTTTGTACCTCAATTTCTTCAACAAATGGCTTTCATGCCTCGTCCATTTTCCATTATGCAACGAAGTGTCGTTATGGTTTTTGTGTTGTCAAGTGACACCTTTCACGAGATCCAATAGGCTTGGAATACTCTCCCAGATTCTGCAACTTTGGCCGTGGCTAGTGCCTTTCTCTTCTTGAGGTCTCCTCTCATCGTGTTTTCACAGCGTTTTGCATGTTCGGACATGAGATTTCGGCCGCCTGCGGCTCGTGGATTTCGCGTTGACGTATCAGCTCGAGAGCTTGTGGAGACAAGTGCCTCTTACTGACTTTAGGACTGTCGGCTTTCATATCACTAACGTGAGCATGTTGGTTGGGCCGGTCGTATTCTTCGTTGATGTTGTTAACAATGATATCTTTCCAAGATTTGACTTATATACTGAATACATTCCAGCTTATTATACGTTAAGACTTCGCTGTTTAGATTAGGCGGTTTTGAATACTTTCCTCCAAAAATGGATCGTTTCGTGAACGAGACGGTAGTCTT